>CM073592.1:14823128-15123128 GCA_037074705.1 Zhengitettix transpicula | reverse complement strand
AAATTAATCGTATACAGTAAATTATTATATTTATTTTATCACAAAATTTTGGCTACATCTTTATCTAATTAATATAATTTCAACACAATTTTTTTTTTGTAAAATCACAAATATGTATTATTAATTTAAAAATAATAACAATAATGATGAAAAAATATTTGGCATCATTGACAATAATAATATAAGTACACAAATACACGACCCTTACGTCAGAAAATTATGTTTATTAACCAATAAACGACGTTTCGTCCCTTTTTTTTCAGGACCTCTTCAGGTTTTAATAGCCTTGTAGAGAAATCAAGTAAAACCTTGCCTTTAAATTGTTTTGAACGATTTATATACAAAATTATTAAACCTGAAGAGTTCCTATAAAAAAGGGGTTGAAACGTCGTTGACCGTAAACATAATTTTGTGGCATAAGGCCGTGTATTTGTTTATTTATATAAAAAAAGAATGCTTAACCTCCAATTAGTTTTGACTTATTACTGTGCTATCTTTGTGCCCGGCGTTTGCCGTGTTGTCATAATGAAACTCAGCGACATCCATAACCCAAGATTTCAGTCCAATCTCTACTTTTTCCCACCCCCTCCATCCTCACTACCAACAGTATCAATCTCATTGACCCCCCGCCCCCCAGAATTTATCCGACGCAAATATCGGCCGTTTGAACACGTTTTAAAATGTCCCACTCCCGTTCACCCTCGTCCCTTAGGGTCCGTAGTGGCGTCTCACTCCCGTAGTGTTTGTTTCCGGTTCGAAATGGGGTCAAATTTGTTCCACGCACCCTATTTTTTATTTATTTAGTGGATTATATAGACTGAAGAACTGAGTAGAGTACTCGAATAATTTCTCAGGACCATATTTTCATTATTTGCATATATATTTAAGGGAAATCATACTGCATAAAGCAAATATATATATTTTAAGATTGTTGACTGTCTGAAATTCTCCCCTTTTCCGAAGCCCCGAAACAAATATATTTCTGGCCAAGTTCTCCTTCAGCAGCGCTGGAAATTACCAGTTTTTTTTTTGGGTTACAGGTTTCTGCGGCTAGTCTTCCACGTCTTCTTCCAACTTGTCATATTTGCAATTCTAAATCTTCGCTTCCATTGCCTTTTTATTATTATTATTATTTATTGCACAATTAGTGTCTATAAATAAGTTAAAAGCTTCTTCCAAGGTTGAAAAAGAAAAATTCCGTAAGACTTGACTGTGGAACGGGTCCCCGGTGGCAGTCCTCGCGCTTCTTAACAGACGAGTGGTAAATACTTTGGTAAACGTTACTCTTTGGAAGATGTGTCAAATAAACAGCATTCGCCGCGACGACGAGAAAGTTCTTTGGGTAATTCTCCCGACGACCAAGTCACGGGATTGTTAATTTATGTCATTTTGTCCGTAGAAGATGGAACTGATTTTTCATCTCCCGGTCAGTGGTAATATCTTTGACCAAGTCACGGGATAGTTAATTTATGTCATTTGTCCGTAGAAGATGGAACTGATTTTTCATCTCCCGGTCAGTGGTAATATCTTTGACCAAGTCACGGAATTGTTAATTTATGTCATTTGTCCGTAGAAGATGGAACTGATTTTTCATCTCCCGGTCAGTGGTAATATCTTTGACCAAGTCACGGCATTGTTAATTGATGTCATTTGTCCGTAGAAGATGGAACTGATTTTTCATCTCCCGGTCAGTGGCAATATCTTTGTTTTAAGATCCTAGTCCAAAGATGTTCTGAATGTGTCATCACTGGCTTGCAAGAGTTTGCACAAGGTTGGCTTTAAACAAGCCTGAATATATTTATGTACGTTTGTCCCCTTGAAACGTCAAATTATTATTCTTTTTTTTTAATTTATCTCTGGATGACCTTGTGTGTGTGTTTCAAGACTTCACTCGTCATAACCAAAGAGTAACTGCAACACCACACGACACGCTCAAGACTCTTAATAAATTACTCGTCTGCTGTCTTCTTCTTTTTACACAATTCCTCGTCTGTGATTAGAAGAGTCTCTCTCTCTCTCTCTCTCTCTCTCTCTCTCTCTCTCTCTCTCCCTCTTTGTCAGAGTAGTTTTGCCGACTTTCAGGAAAAGCGCATAATTACGCTCGTGTGTGTGTGTGTGTGTGTGTGTCTGAGACAATTATGGAGACGTCTGTGACTGGTCACGTAGCTTCTTCTTTATTTCCTAGAGGAAAAGAAAACACTTGATTTAAGTTGCGTCACGGCTTCGTTGTCTGACATCCTGGAACGTGCTAATGAGTCTTGTCCATGCGACAACTCCAGATCTTCACACACGTACACACTTTCAGTGGAGAGTTCTCGACGTTTCGGATCCATGTTGAATCTTCTGAAACTAAATTTCGCTTCATCAAACGGACAGTCCGAGTGGCGTTGATCCCAAGTGTAGCTGATTTAGACCATTCGGGGTTGTGGGTTTTTCTCCGAGTTTTCCACCTGATTACGGTGATGGTGTACAGCCGGAACCTTTAAGAGGGTGCCTTTTTTTTTTGTCGAACACTTTCACGGTCACGACGAACAGGAACCGCCATGGCTAATGCGAGAATTAAACTCAGCGACTCCTATAACCCCGGAATCGCCACCAATCTCGGTCTCTTTTTGCGTGATTGTTGTAATAAAGCCCATCCACCACGGTCAGGGTGCTTCCACTCCCTTTCCCTTTGGAAACGATGGCGTTCTGACAAAAAAATTATTTCACGGTGTAACTCAGGACTCTTGAAGAATGGGCCTGATGAGTAATTTGATTAAATGATCTGAAATTAATTGTTATATGAGCTTACTAGCTGAGTGCCCGGCGTTGCCCGGGTGTTTATTTAAATTATCCCGGACATTGATTCGTCACTAACCTCTTGGTAAACATTTCATCCGGGCCAGAAGCAATAGCGCCAATGTTTGGAACATTTACCCCGTTTACGTTCTCCTACCCGACCTGAGCCCTCGGCATTTAACTTCAAATAAACAAGGATGATGATGATTGTCGGTACTTTAACGACTCGGGAATTCTCCAACTACATTTTAAAAAAACTAGTGTCTTAAAAATCACGCCGAATTTAAATTGAAAAATAATCGCTACCTTAATAAATTCTAAAAAAAAATATATCGCGGTATCTTCAAGGAGTAAAAATATACAACTACACAGAGACCAAAATTATAGCTGGAAAATTGCAAAATAAGCGCTACCTTAATAAATTCTAAAAAATATATATATATACCTGGTAAGAGAAAATCCAAAAAAAACCCGGAACGTTAAGAGGGTGAAAACTACTCCGGGTGACTTTTAGACAACTACGTCCACCGCCACGACGGACAGAAAATTTCTATTAACCGCCATGGCTAAGGCGAGAATTATACTCAGCGACTCCTATAACCCCAGAATCGCCACCAATCTCGGTCTCTTTCTGCATTATTGTTGTTATAAAGCCCATCCACCACGGTCAGGGTGCTTTCCCTCCCTTGCCTTTTGGAGTTGAATTTTAGACACTTACAAATTCTATAATGACACTATCAAATTCAGCGCTTTATTTGACGCTAGTAATGGCCGTTTAGGAATGTTTTTATAAACTCCGCCCCCTCCACCCACGACCCCTAGAGGTGGTATGCGAGTCTTAATCCCTCGGTGTTTGTTCCTGGATCGTAAGAAACCTTAAGATTGTACACAGAAATTTTGTTTCGCCCCCTTCCACCCCCCGACGCCTAGGGGCTGAACTACATCTTAACCAGTATGATAAGAATATCAGAATTAAAAGTCAGTGACTTCTATAACAGTGGATTTGACACAAATCTCGGTTGTTTCGCGTTATTTTTATGTAACGGTCGTCCACCCCTTTCCTTAGTCGTGGCCTTCCCATGCTGTAAGGAGGTTGAAATTATGCACTTAATACATCTGGAGAGAAACTATTAATCTCATCGATCCCGAAAATTAATTATTCGCCGTAAACACAGACAGACATTCCTTTATATATATATATATATATATATATATATATATATATAGAGAGAGAGAGAGAGAGAGAGAGAGAGAGAGAGAAATAGAGAGAGATAGAGAGAAATACAGAGAGATAGAGTGACCGAGAGAGATATAGAGAGATGGAGAGAGAGAGATAGAGAGATATAGAGAGAGAGAGATAGAGAGAGAGATATAGAGAGATGGAGAGAGATAGAGATAGAGAGATATAGAGAGAGAGATAGAGAGAGAGATAGAGAGAGAGGAATTGATATATATATATATATATATATATATATAGAGAGAGAGAGAGAGAGAGAGAGAGAGAATGTGTGTGAGAGAGAGAGAGTGAGAGAGATAGAGATAGAGAAATAGAGAGAGATAGAGTGACCGAGAGAGATATAGAGAGATGGAGAGAGATAGAGATAGAGAGAAATATAGAGAGATATAGTGACCGAGAGAGATAGAGAGAGAGAAATAGAGAGAGAGAGGAATTGATATATATATATATATAGAGAGAGAGAGAGAGAGAGAGAGAGAGAGAAAGAGCCCAAAAGCTTAGTGGCATTTGAAAGAGAAATTTTATTTCCCTCCATTACGCCAGGATAAGTTAGATGTATCACTCGAGCGAGGTGTGTTCCAGAAGGTGATCCTCCTGGGGCAATTAGCGGAGAAGGTCTCTCTACGTTGCAAATTGAGGACGTCTGTCTGCCTGTTAATTGCGCGCTAAAAATTCGTAAAACGAGGGCGGTCCACGTAGTCTGCGGATGGTCTGAGACACGTCACGAGGACTTGTGTAACCACGTTCCCTATTTCCAGGTACGTTTATTACTGTAGTTAAACAGTCGTTGGTGTGACTGGTTTACGAAAGCGGCTCCACCTCCATCTTGTCCTACGTCATAAATCATAACTGCAATTGGAACTGCACTGCGAAATATCCACGGAATTTGTACGACTTTTAGGATTTTGCATTCAGGGCCGACGACGCCAAAAAATATTTAAAATTGATTGAAAATATTAATTTCCAACAACTTGTGCAGATGATCAGCAAAGTCTTTGTTATAAAATAATGTTCAAGTTCGTAGTTGAGGCGGTGTGTGTGTATGAGGGGGGAGGGGGAAGGGGTGCCAGGACCCCTCAGTCGCCCAGGGCCTGACATGAGTGTCTTACAAAATGAGATATTACACTGAAATTTTATTAAAAACCACGTGTTTAAATCGCTGAATATAGTATTTAAATATCTAAAATAACTGTCTGAAGTAGCTAAAAAAATAAAATAATGTAGATTATATCAGGAATTAATTACACGACCTTCATTTTTCCAGATCATCTATTCTTTGTAAAATTAAATAAAGACAGAATGTCTTCAAATTATTTTTGAGAAAGACGAAAAGTAGCGTCGAAACGTTCACAGATATGTCCAAACAAACTTCTTTGCATTTCTTTGTTTTTCAAATTAAAAGTTCTATTTCTATTATTATTTTTATGATTTATATTTATTATTATTATATATTATTTATCTTATTATTATCATTTATTAAAATTATTATTATTATATATCATTTATATTTATTACTCAAATTATTTTATTCTTATTTATTAAAATTATTATTATTATATATTATTTTATTTTTATAATTTATTAAAATTATTATTACATATTATTTATATTATTATTTTATGATTAATATTTATTAAAATTATTATTATTATATATTATTTATATTATTATTATATAATTTTTATTTTTTAAACTTATTATTATTGTATATTATTTATATTATTTTTATAATTTATTAAAATTATTATTATTATTATATATCATTTATATTTATTACTCATTATTTTATTATTATTTATTAAAATTATTATTATATATTATTTTATGTTTATAATTTATTAAAATTATTATTACCTCTTATTTATATTATTATTTTATTATTATTATTTATTAAAATTCTTATTATTATATATTATTTATATTTATTATTTATATTATTATTTATTAAAATTCTTATTATTGTATATTATTTATATTTATTATTTATATTATTATTTTTATTTATTCAACTTATTATTATTATATATTATTTTATTTTTATAATTTATTTAAATTATTATTATATATCATTTATATTTATTATTCATATTATTTCATTACTATTTATTAAAATTATTATTAATATATGTTATTTATATTTATTTTTTATATTATTATTTTATTATTATCATAAATTAAAATTATTATTATTATATATTATTTATATTTATTATTTACATTATGATCATTAATTAAAATTATTATTATATATTATTTATATTTATATTATTTTTTTATTATTACTATTTATTAAATTTATTATCATTATATATGATTTATAGTATTCTATTATTATTTATTAAAATTATTATTATTACTATTATTATTATTATTAAAATATAAAGTTTCTCAAATTAAGTTCGTGTAATTTATTATTAAATAATAATCTAGTCAGAAGTACTGAACACTTTGTGACGTTTCTGCAACAGTCTTGTGTACGTATTTTAGTTAATTTGGCAATTATAATTTTTAAAAAAAAAAATAAGCAGGAAATCGGGCAATGTGTCATAAAAAAATTGTGTTATTCAACTAAAACGTTTTGGGACATTATCAGGTAATAAACTAAATAATCCATAATCTATACAATAAACTAGAAATGAAAAATGGACAATAACATAGAAAAATAAATTATTCAAAATTTAAAGGGCTTGAATTAATTAATACGCTTAAAATAATATTTTCAAATATAAATTTAGTCTCATTAAAGAAATCCCACATTTGTGGACGAAACGTCGTAATGTTGAAATTATTCTTTGCTTTAGTTGAATAACACACACTCTTTTTCTGACAAATTTATTTATATTCGTATTCAAATGTTAAAATTTAATTTCGTTCGGGTTTTTTCTTTAGTTTTTAATTTTGAAGCTGCACTCACACACACATATATCGTATTCATTGTAATTATACGTCTTGAGAGAATATTGAAAAGGTAATTCATGGGCAAACTCCCGACCCTCTGAGAGTGACATCTACGACTACCTGTTATGTTCTTTACAACCGTCTCATTGCTGCTTCTGTAAGTTTTTTAAATTAGTATTGCGTTCTGTAATGACGTGGCTTTTAAAATTTTATCTGCTTGTCTGTAATTGGCCATGAATTTATCTCTCTTCACGTGCTATATATATATTTTTTAAAAGGACGCTGAATAGTAATGTATTCTAACACGAACTCAAAGCCTGCGAGAGGATTCTCTCGCAGGTAACCTGCGAGGGATGTTCTCTCGCAGGCAGAACCTTTTAGGAGAGATACGAAGGGGCTGCCTTCCGGTATGCCTTTTCCTCTCCGTTTTTGAAGTAAGGTTCCCACAAGCCGAGGCACCTCGGCCTGTTTTCAGAGGTGTATGTTCCTGGGGGGTCACAGACCTTGGGCATACGGTAAGAGTTGTCCGCTATTCCCATTGGAATAGTCGGCCAGCTGCCTCCTAAACTGATCGATGAACGGAGAAGGGAATGCTGCGTCCCCACAGCAAACTCCTCTCCCGCTATCGGAAGGGCGTGGGACAAGTACCCCATGCCCGACCTACCCGATGCAGGTTTTTCTAAGGTTTTCCCTGCATTTCTTTAGGCGAATGCCGGGTAGGATCCTTAAAATATAGCCCGGGGGCCCCTAGTTAACCCTTGGCTACCTTCCTCTACCCTTCCGAATCCCCCCTTTCAAATCCCTTCCTATGCTATTAAAGGGGAGTTGCCACCATATGGATTACCCTCATGTAGCCTGTTGCCGTAAAAAAAAGTAATGTATTCTGATTTTAATTGGCCACTAATATTTATATTAGATCATAGATATTGTTATTATTATTTATGATTTTATGTACGCCCGCTTAATTAAGAAAACCCACGTCAAAGCTCTTGGAAAGAAAGAAGGAGTGAATGTAAGTTGTATTTGTTATGTTATGTTTTTTTTGCCTTCTGAGGTCATAATTTGTGTTTATTCTTGTGTGACGTGTAAATTCTATATTTTATTATAGTTAATTCTCGGATAATTAATTAGTTACTAGTACGTATTGAATTTGTTTTATTCTTCTTCTTCGGCTTTTCCCCACTTTTATAGGTTTGCGTCTTCAATTTCCATTTCTGCCTGTCGTGTTCCAATCTCCCTCCTCTTCCAAATTCCTATCCTCCAGTATGGTTTTTCACATGGGTTTTCCACTTAAATCTGGGTCTACCCCATTTTTTTCCCCAGGAGGTGACCATTGGTTTATTTCCTTTGGCCTCATCTTCCATTTTCCATTCTTTGTACGTGACCATATACCATTTAACGGTTTGATTTTTTCAATCCTTTTTAACGACAGACGTGGTTATGTTCATTTTATTTCCAAAGGAGCTCATTTCTAATTTTATCCTGTCTTGTTTTTTTTTGAAGACTTCTCCTCAGATAATCGAATTCTACTGTTCTAATTTTGTGATCTTTAGTAATTCTGTCAGGGGCCAAGTTTCACTTCCATAACCTAGAATGTTCTGTATTATTATGCCCTTATAAATTTTGATTTTTTGTTTCCTTTTTTTAAATTTTTATTCCAAATTATTCCGTGTAAAATCCTGGTAGTATTATTCTTTGCCGTTGCAATTTTAGTTTGTATATCTGTATATTCACATGTTCCTCTACATTTGTAATTATTAACCCCCCTCCCCCCAAATATTTAAAAAAATTCACATTTTTTTATTTTTCCTGTTTCGAGTGTTTAGTCTTCTACATCTTTTCCCTAAACACATGTATTCTGTCTTCTGTAAATTTATGTTCAGTTCCCCATTTTTTTATATTCTCTCTTCCATGAGCTTATTTATCATGTCCTCTTCATCTCCTGCAGATATTCCCTGATCGTCAACGAACAACAATGAATGTAATTTTTTATTAGAATTTTTTTTAGTAGTACTGTAAATATTATATTTTACCCTTAGTATAATTAAAGAATTGTTATTTTTTTGGTATTATTAATATATTTTACTTATGTTGGAAGGCGGAAATTTGTGTTCCACAATTTTAGTCTTTCCTAAATATTTATAATTGTAATTTTATGTCCTCATACGAAGGACTAATGGAATAATATAAATCAAATCAAAGAGGTTGTTAACACAGGAAGAGCGAGCGGAGCCGCCGAGTTGTTGTCCTCTCTCTGGTTTGACCCGGAGACCCAGAGTTCACGGGAGTCTCTGGAATGTGTATTCCGCCCATGCCTACTACCACTGAGGAGGTCACAGGAACAGGAAAACACACACACACACACACGACGACCGTCACTGTTACCAACATTTTTTTTTAAGATCGGAGGAGACTTTTCTATTGGCCCCGTAGATGAAACCGGGTGTGACGTAAATGGTTTAATAACTTGAGCAATGAAATTTCGGAAATGAAGAACGAGATATCCACAGATATAGGTAGCTTCTAGGACGAGGACTTGGTAACGTGATGAACGACGGTCACTCTGGTACATCCGGTTGCGTGACGAATGAGCGTTGTTACAAAAATTTGACACCAACTGGGACTTCCGTTGTTCTAGCACATATTTCACTGGTTTCATCTCGTTTTATCCCGAGTAAACCACATTTGTATTCTGACCGCCTTCTCCTACACTGAACCTTCTCTGTCCGTATTTACCGACCTCGGGGTCCCTTCATCCATCATTTTTCGATTACCTTTTTCATTCATTTATTCAATCGACAAAAAATTCTTATACAACACAATATAACGTTTAGTCCTTCATTTAGGGCTTCATCAAGTGTCAGATTGATTACTAGTACAATACTCAACTTTGGCATTCAAAATTTATTTATATAACATTTATTTAGTTGTCGTTAATAGAAGAATTCGGTTAAGTATAAAAGTTATGTATAATAGTTATTAATAATTAATAAAACTAGCACAACGTTTCGTCCACAATTTAGAACTTCATCAGGTGTGTACATCAAAGTATAAAATATATATGTATTAAAAAAATTAAACTAATTTTTTTCTTACTTCATGTCTTTTTGTTAATCAGTTTGTATTAATAAATATTTAAAAACTATTTAAAAGTTCTATTACTATTATTATTTATATTTATTATTATTATATATTATTTATATTTATTATTTATATTATTTTATTATTATTATTTATTAAAATTATTGTTATATATTATTTATAGTATTTTATTATTATTATTTATTAAAACATTATTATTATACATTATGTATTAAAATAATTATTATTATATATTATTTATATTTATTATTTATATTATTTTATTATTATTATTTATTAAAATTATTGTTATTATATATTATTTATAGTATTTTATTATTATTGTTTATTAAAACATTATTATTATTATACATTATGTATTAAAATGATTATTATTATATATTATTTATATTTATTATTTATATTATTTTATTATTATTATTTATTAAAATTATTGTTATTATATATTATTTATAGTATTTTATTATTATTGTTTATTAAAACATTATTATTATTATACATTATGTATTAAAATGATTATTATTATATATTATTTATATATATATATTTATTATTTATATTATTTTTATTTATTAAAATTATTGTTATTATATATTATTTATAGTATTTTATTATTATTATTATTATTTATTAGGGGAAAAAAATAAACTGAAATACTATTCTCTGGGAAAAAAGTTAAACTAAAATTAGTACCGTCAGTGAGTGACAATCGCCATACTATAAAGGCCAAACGTGTCACAACACAATGACCCCTGACGGCCAAGTGCGATCTAGTCCACTGTGGTAATATATATTTTAATACGTTAATAAATGTTCTCTAATCCTATTTAGAAATTGTAATCCATAAACTGAAATTCGGTAGACTTCAAATAAACTGATACAATTAAATTAATACCCCCCCCCCCCCAAAAAAAACACGATGTTTCGTCCTTAATTTTCTTTTTTTTCTCCAACAGGGCAGAGAAGGCAAACCATGTCTTTGAAAAATTCTAAAAAATTTATTTATTTAAAAGTAATTTTTTTGGAAGATATCAGTGGAATAATTGTATATAAATTATTCATAACGGCGATAGTTTTTTGATCTTAGATTAATAATTAAGGTCTCACCACACCTCTATCATTGCTTAAAAAATTAATTTACACCCGTTGAAGTCACAAATTTTGGGGAGGAAATGCGGTGATAATACAATTATTAATGGTGTTAATTTCTTTGACGATTATTAAATTATTCTGCCTTCAGGCTTGGTCGTTTTTTCCCCCTATTTATTGTAATAAATTAACATCTTTCAGACAATTACAAGTAATAGGAGGTTTACAGAAAGAGAGATCTTACAATGGAAATAATTCGATTATATGCTCTGGGGGGGGGGGCGGAAACAAAAACAAAACAAATAAGCGGAAGCACACAAGTGGAATAGAAAATTTCAACCACACATTTAGAGCTGAACCGAAAACGTCGCTAAGATTTATTTGGGACACCTGTGAATTTAAAATAAACCCAATTACAATGGGGACGGAGAATCAGACAACCGTTTTTACGTTGTTGTCAGAAAATGCAAAGTTAAGAAGAAGAAAAAAAAGTTAGCAACTCGTGAAACAAAACAATTTAAGAGAGACATGAAGGACTTTAATAAACGTGGTGTGAAGAGGAAACCTGTCCTGGTATCAGAAACAAGCGAAAAGCAGAATGGAATAAGTAAGGCGTTTTATAAACCGTTAAGATAAGAATGAAAGATAATGACCCCCCGTGGAAAGCCAGAAACTGTTGTTTTTTTAATAAAAAAAAATTGTTGTTACATGAGCCGGGCTAATAAGTTCATTACACACAGCTGGTGTAAGTAGATGTGAAGCTAGCGAGATACGAGAAGAATTGCTGTTTTGTTAGGTTGCAAATATTTAGCGAGTGTCGTATGCAAATGATATGGAAGGTGGGGGGGGACAGGGGGCAAGGAAGGGGGGGGGGCAGGGGCACAGCTGGCCTCAAGGTTGCGGGTCACGTGCAAAAATTTGTCGGTTAGGCTGCGGCGTCCCTAACGTTCATATCTGCGGATGCGGACGAGCCAACTTTGCTAAGAGGGAGGGAGGGAGGGAGGAGGAATTCAATACTTAAAATCCCCCCCCCACCCACCCACGCCCACACACACACACACACACACACGAAACAAATTACCCTTGAATTAAGAGTCCCACTAAAGCGAAAATTTTACGGGAACCTTGATCTTTTAGAAAACGTTTTAATGAGAATATTACCTATTAAAATGACCGTACTTACGCTGCTATCGGCTACGAGGGGGCAATATCTCAAAGAGCCGTTTAGAAAAAGTTCGGCCAGAGACACTAAGCACAATTGGCTCTTGAAATATATCGATTTTTTCATGGCAATATCTCTGAGATGTAAGCAGAATATTTATTTCTTCTATCTTTAGATAATGTCGACCGTTGCAAGGAGCTTAAGAAAAACGTTATGCTGTCAAGAAAATATTATAATATGATATTCTTCAACACTTTATTATTATTACGTGTTTGTCATAGAGTGAGAAGATCTCAGGACTTATATAGTCATAGTCATCAGATATATATATATATATATATATATATATATATATATATATTCACAGAGTGTGTCCCAGTTTTATGCCCTGGTGCTACATCATCTTCCTTCCATTTCCTTACCAGATCGTCTATTGTATAAGTTAAACAGAGTTGGTGACGTACTGCAACCCTGCCTTACTCCTTTGGTCATCTGTTTCCCAGTTTCCCAGTTTCACACAATCCTGGTGTTCCTGTGCAAACTTCTATTAAATGTTTAGGAAATCCTCTTCTACTATCTCTATTAACACGATCGAATGCTTTTTCATAGTCCACAGACGCTACACGTGCTTCCAGGTTAAATTCTATTTCGTTTCTGTATCATTTGTTTCAACATAAAAAAAGAACATCGTCAATACATGATCTTCCTCTTCCTGTTCTTCTAATAAAACACAACCAGAGATAGTCTGTAGCCTATATATATTGTAATAATAAAAAACCTTTAATTTACCCCACGTTGTGGAAGCCAATTTGTAATAACTAATAATAATGCAATTAATTAAATGAAATAATCAACAATAATTTAAAACAAAACTATTTATTTATTTAGTGGCAACAAAAGATGATTACAAACACAAAATTTGAGATCTCATTCTCTCTCTCAGGGCCTTCACTGGGTTTGATAATGGACACAACAAATTGATTTTAAAATCTTATTAACAAAACAGTTCACATTTTACCTAAACAATACGTCGATAGGAAGAAATTAAGAAGAAAAGAAATTAACTTTGATTGACAATTAAAAGAGAACAAAATCTGACTCTATCCTTTAATTACCTTTACAATTAATCGTTAGTTTTGATTTTGTTACTCACATTTGTCCAGCTGGTACCAGCATTCTTTTTCGTTTCGGAAGTACACTATGGCAAAAATTATACACTGATTCTAAGATTCACAGATTTTACACTCTTGAAGTCCACCTTGATAGGCTCCCAGGAACTCGGATGATCCTCCTTTTTGTCAGCTATCTGATGTCTGCTCGCCTTATACGAGTCCTATGTTTCGTAGATTTGTTAGTCTTTTACCGCTTGGGACTTAAACTGCAAGTTTACTATTCCTGGCTGGCTGTAGACGTAAAACTGCTTTTACTTAGCGATATTTACGATGTAATACTTCCGTGAATGTTTTTACTTTGTCTTAAATTCACAACTTTGTTTAATAATAAACATTAACGACGGCTAGTCTCAACTCTAGTATTATTCGTTCCGTCCTCTGAAATGTCCCGCCACCAACTGACTCTTAGCGCTCTCCAGTTTTAGCGCGCATACGCCATTTTTGACTTTCCGACAAAGCAACAGAGCTCGCGGCTCCATTGTCGCTTTGGAAGCTCCTGCCGCTACAATTAAATTTTATTAAAACCAATTAATGGCCTAGTTAATTGGCATTATAATATAATATATATATATATATATATATATTCATTGTATTCGTCATACAGTAAAAAGTCATCGGGAGGACTAATGTAGTCATTATCACCTGATACATGTAAATTATTTGATAATATATTATTCAGAGTGCTATTCTTCGTCATGACGATGCCAGGAGATTACTTAACAATTTTTACGAAGAATAGAATTCTGATATATATTATATATATATATACAGAGAGAGAGAGAGAGAGACATAGAGAGAGACAGACAGAGAGAGAGAGAGAGAGAGAGAGATAGAGAGAGACAGACAGACAGACAGAGAGAGAGAGAGAGAGAGAGACATAGAGAGAGACAGACAGAGAGAGAGAGAGAGAGAGAGAGAGAGAGAGAGAGAGAGAGAGAGAGGAGGTAGAACTTTAAAAAGAAGAATTCCACATTTGTATAACATGTGCTGGATAAAACATTGAACCCGTGACGAGTGGAAGATTGCCCAGGGTTATTTTCGATGTTTAAAAAGGGATAGGGAGGAATAACCCCAGAGAACTACAGAGGCATAAGTCTCCTTAATACTGCATACAAAATTTACAGCAGAATAATTAATACCAGGAATCTTTTTACCCCACACTTAAATGATAACACGGCAAAAAGTAGAATAAAAAGGCTCATAAATTTAGTCAAGAAACAAGAGAGTGATTCATATTCAGAAGCAGACCCTCGCCTCCTCCTCCTAAATAACAACAGACTATGACCACAGACTGCAACAGTCGCAGCTTCAAATAAGTTAATATAATGAATTATACAATTATTATGATGAATGATTAACAAATGCGAATTGTAAAATGTAAACCCACATTTTAAATGTATAATTAATTTTTCAAACGGTTCAATTGTATTATTGGAATCAATGTGAGTCGCAGCATAACTTATGTAAATAAGCGCTATTGGTAATTTAGTAATGGGTCGCCAATGACCAAGTTGTTAACGTGACCATTAGAAACCTTTAATTAAAAAAACAATTAATACCAGGCTACAGACTATCTCTGGTTGTGTTTTTTATTAGAAGAACAGGAAGAGGAAGATCATGTATTGACGATGTTCTTTTTTTATGTTGAAACAAATGATACAGAAACGAAATAGAATTTAACCTGGAAGCACGTGTAGCGTCTGTGGACTATGAAAAAGCATTCGATCGTGTTAATAGAGATAGTAGAAGAGGATTTCCTAAACATTTAATAGAAGTTTGCACTGGAACACCAGGATTGTGACAGATACTGGGAAACAGATGACCAAAGGAGTAAGGCAGGGTTGCAGTACGTCACCAACTCTGTTTTACGTATACAATAGACGATCTGGTAAGGAAATGGAAGGACGATACTGTAGCACCAGGGCATAAAACTGGGACACACTCTGTGAATATCTAAACACATGACCAGCTTATTTATCCAAGATAAGTTACACAAAACGGAGTAAAATATAATAACCTGAAAATATCAATAAGTAAAAACAAAAACCATGGCGTTCTTAGGAAACAATCCAATAAGAACAAAATACACTAGAACAGGTATCCCATTAGCATGTGAAATAACATTTGAAGAGGGATAAAGACATCACAAATAAAATATACAATTTTCAGAATGATATATGGGACAATAAGAAGAACGTTAAAAGGTAAAAAAAAACACAGAAAAGAAACACAAATTAAATTTTATAAGGTGACGGCAATGTTCTATGGGTCAGAATGCTGGGTAACAAAACATTTTTTTAGGGCAACAGGCTACATGAGGGTGATCCACGTTGGGCAACTCCTCTTTAATAGCATAGGAAGGGATCTGAAAGACGGGACGCGGAAGGGTAGAGGAAGGTAGCCAAGGGTTAACTAGGGGCCCCGGATTATAGTTTAAGGATCCTACCCGGCATTCGCCTAAAGAAATGCAGGGAAAACCCTAGAAAAACCTGCATCAGGTAGGTCGGGCATTGGGTACTTGTCCCACGCCCTTCACTGGATGGCGGGAGAGGGGTTTGCTGTAGGGATGCAGCTTTACACTCGTCGTGCCTTGACCAGTTTAGGAGGCAGGTGGCCGACTATTCCAATGGGAATAGCGAACAACTCTTACCGTATGCCGAAGGTCTGCGACCCCGGAACATACACCTCTCAGAACAGGCCAAGGTGCCTCGGCTCGTGGGAACCTTAGTTCAAAAACGGAGAGGAAAAGGCATCCCCAAAGGTAGCCCCTTCCTATAAGGTTCTGCCTGCGAGAGAACATCCCTTCCAATCGTTTGTGGGTAACAAAACATAGAGGAGGCAGCAGAAATGAAATTTCTTAGAGTAGTGAAGGGGGTTTGTATAAGGATGGAGAAAATAAGGAGTACTTCCGTAAGTGTTGAGACGATCACAGATAAGTTAACAGAGGTATAAAGAAAGGCGTGTAGAGAGCATGTGTTGCGAATGCCTGGAGACAGTGCTGGAATATAAACCATTAGGGCAAAAGGGAGTGTTGGAAGACCAAGGTTGAGGTGGTGAGGTGAAGCCTAATCTTGGAAAGCAGAAGAAGAAGAATATATATATATATATATATTCTTCGTCAAGATTGTGCAGTAATCTCATGGCATCGTCATGACGAATAATACTACTCTAAATAATATATAATGAAATAATTTACATGTATCAACTGATAATGACTATATATGAGTCCTCCCGACGACATTTTACTGTATCACGAACACGTGTTCAAGATTTTGTGACCTCTTTTCTTTTTTAATATCACTGTAAATGACAGAGTCCTTTCATCGACAGTAATAAAATCATGATTATACCGAGATATCAGCATTGTGACGTCACCACTCGTGGTCTCAACGAGTCTCCAGTTCTGCCAACCCGAGCGGCTGCATGTTTTAAACAAACTGTTCACCTTAGAATTCTGCCCCTCGCTCAAACACATTATTTGAAGTTGATTTAGTTGGCAGCACCGTCGTTCAAAGTGCGTCAGCGGCGAATCTGTTCGAGCAAAATGAATGTTGATGGTTCCAACGCTCCTGCAACGGCTCAGCGATGGCGCCCTCATTATCACGTCTCTCACGTCTCTCTCTGTCTCTCTTTGTCCCGAACTAGTCACGCACAGGGTCAGTGTTTCCGGAATTCCGCAAGGACGACTGAAAATAATATATATATATAGCACACACGACGAAAGCAGACACGCTACAGGTCCACGACACATTAAAAAACAAAACCCCCAGATCGGATCGCTTTTACCAGAGACTCAGAGAAGAGATCAGCACTAACGGAATTCAGTAAATAAAGTAAAATCTGATAAAGCCATTAAATAAATTTAATTGTAACGTTTCGATCCCGATGGTGGTTTTGGTCTTCAGTCAATGGAGTATTTAATTGTGTCCTTAGACTTGGTCTGTAGGTGCCTCTTCTCCAATTTATTCTCTTCCATTCTTTTATCCCTTCAAGCTTCCTAGCATCTCCACTCTTCGATGATGTCGTACAGTAAGAAACTTCTCTTTACAAGATGTGATCCTATCCTCCTTTTTTTTACCTTTTCCTTTAAAAACCATAGTCATGATGGATCTCTTCTTAGAACCTCTTTTCGCCATTTTCTTTCCACTTCATATGAAGTAAAATCTGAGGAAGCCATTAAATAAATTTAATTGTAACATTTCGATCCCGATGGTGGTTTTGGTCTTCAGTCAATGGAGTATTTAATTGTGTCCTTAGACTTGGTCTGTAGGTTCCTCTTCTCCAATTTATTCTCTTCCATTCCTTTACCCCTTCAAGCTTCCTAGCATCTCCACTCTTCGATGATGTCGTACAGTAAGAAACTTCTCTTTACAAGATGTGATCCTATCCTCTTATTTTTTTCCTTTGCCTTTAAAAATCATAGTCATGATGGATCTATTCCTACAACCTCTTTTTTGCCATTTTCTTTCGCCTTGATATATTTTTTAAAATTATTTTTCCATGCCTCATCTGAAATGTTTCCGGCCATTTCTTGTCCCTCGCTCTAACCGTCCAATGTTTCTGACCTCCATACGTCCTCATTTATTTCATGCTGGAGCCGTCATTCTTTTTCTCGGAACCTCTTCAGGTTTGTTTACAAGATCGAGATAATGCGAGGGGAATTTTTTTTACAGAGTCTTGAGAACTGTGAAATAAACTTAATTTGAGCATAAGAATTAGGGGGTTGAATATTTTGGAATTTTTAAATGGTTATAACAAGCAACATGGTCCTGCCAATTCAGACAAAAAAAAGTGATACTATAAATACCACAGAACAACGTTTCTGGGGATCCTTGTCCCCCTTTCCTCAGGTGCGAAGAAGAGCTTAGAGCGAGACAACTGCACTCGTCAGTGGAGAAAACTCAGTAGTTGGCAATAGTTAGAATCTTTGGTGACTAAACTATAGACATAAAAAAATATGAAAGTATCGGGGTTTCATATAACGCACTATTTGTCAACTGACAAGTGCAGTTGTGTCGCTCTAGGCTCTTCTTAACACCTGAGGAAAGAAGAACAAGGATCCCAGAAACGTTGATGTGTGGTATTTATATTAATATTAATTTTTTTTTGTCTGAATTGGCTTATCTTTCGTATCAATTAAATGAATTGACCAGAGAGAACAATTAATCCAAATTTATGGAATATCTCTCCGCTTAAAGTGCCAGAATTTACCTGACACATTATCCTAATTACACTTTTTAGGAGTAGAGAGACTTTTATCTGTAGAGTTACCCCAAAAATATAATTCCATATGACAAATTCTGTGTTTTCAGTTGTTTTTTCAGTTATTTATGACTTTATTTTCTATAAGCTTTGAATTTTATCTTCATTCAATTAAAAATTTCTACTCTGTAATGTTTTCCCTTTAAGTTTACCTACGACTTACTTTTCTACACGCTCTGGGTGGTGTCATCTTTGCATTACAAATTTCTTCTCTGGGTGTTTTTCGTTTCCCTTGTCTTTGACTTACTTTTCTACACGCTTTTCTTACATGTATTATATTTCCATTACGAATTTCTTCGTTTTCTGTGGGTTTTTTCACTTTCTTTTGTATAAGCTTTGACTTGTATCTTCACTGAATTACAAATTTCTTCTCTGTAATGTTTTCCTTTTCCTACGACTTACTTTTGGATACGCTCTGACTGGTGTCATCTTTGCATTAGAAATTTCTTATCTTAGATTTTTTTTTCCTTTTCGCTTATCGATGACCTACTGTTGTATAATATCTGGCATGTATCATGTTTGAATTACAAATTTGCTTCTCTGTGTGTATTTTTTTCTTCTCGCTTTATCCCTTTTTGGTACAAGGTCTTGTTACTTGTATCATATTTCAATTTTTAACTTCATCTCTGTACTTTTTATTTTCCTTTTCGTTTATTTACGACTTATTTTTCTAAACGCTCTGACTTGTATCATCTTACTGCGTTGCAAATTTTTTCCCCTAGTTCTTTATTTATTTTTCGCTTATCTGTGACTTCCTTTTGTATAATATCTTGCATGTATCATCTTTGCATTACCAATTTTCTTCTCGCTCTATCCCTTTTTGGTACAAGGTCTTCATATTTCCATTTTTAATTTCATCTCTGTACTTTTTATTTTCCTTTTCGTTTATTTATGACTTACTTTTGACATGTACCTTTATTGGAATTTTTTTTAAAAAAAAATCCACTTATATATGACATGCTTTGGCATGTATCATCTCTGATTACAAAATTATTCTCTGTTTTATTCCACTTGTCTATGATTTACAAGTAAATAAATAAATAAATACACGGCCTTGAGTCATGATATAATTCCATATGACGTCACGGAATGGAGTCTACGCCGTATATTGTACAGTTTTATCGTATCACTGGTTTATTCGACGTGACTGTGACCGTTGCTCATTTACAGTTGTGAATGGGAGAAGAATATGAACTATCGACTTTCAAAGAGCAGGAAAAGAAAGAAAGAAAGACAGAAATAGATCGATTTCTCTCTCAATTCGGAGTACGACTGATGAAACAGCGCCGTTCAGTTCTCATAGTTCAAGGTGCGTTGGTGAAAGTGTGCGCTGTGTGTGTGTGTGTGTGTGTGTCGTAAGTGGAGCATATTTCATTTCAGTGCCGTCGGTTGTTTCGCTCCTGATCTGCTTTGAGTTGCCTTAACGAATTACGCGTCTCCTTATTGGCAAGTATTTTTCCTTCTATAATGGCTCGCCAAAGAAGTTTGACGTAACTCTCATAGAATTGCAAATACCACGTTCTTTTCCTCGCCCTTTTCCCGCTATTGAGATGCAGGACTGTTGTATTTTTCTGAGGATCGCAAGGCCACGGTGTGTCACCGGGAAACTCAGGTTCTGCATCCAGATGTTCTCATTACCCTCCTCGTCCTCTTCCTCCTCCTCGGACTGCATTCAGCCGCCATGTTTCATAACGTCTCTCTGGTCGCGAGGAATAAACCAACGACGTCTTGTATAAGATACTCCGGGTGGAGGGGGGGGGGCGAAGAAGAAGAAAAAAACAACAAAACAACAACAAATTAAAGAGTCGAGTCACAACGTTGAATCACATTAAATCTCTTTGACATTATCTCGCAATGAGACAAACTACCAGAGCCAATTAGTCTCATTACATTGTTGTTCCAGGAAGTCTCAATACATTTATATCATTTAAATTTATGTTACGTCATCAGCGGCGTCGTGATGCATCGTCTTTTTTTTTAGGGTAACAGGCTACATGAGGGAAATACATATTGGGCAAGGCCCCTTTAATAGCATAGGAAGGGATTTGAAAGGGGGGATGCGGAAGGGTAGAGGAAGGTAGCCAAGGTTAACTAGGGGCCCCCGGGCTATATTTTAAGGATCCTACCCGGCATTCGCCTAAAGAAATGCAGGGAAAACCCTAGAAAAAACCCTAGAAGGCAGCTGGCCGACTGTTCCAATGGGAACAGGAAACAGCTCTTACCGTATGCCCAAGGGCTGCGACCCCGGAACATACACCTCTCAGAACAGGCCTTGGCTCTTGGGAACCTTAGTTCAAAAACGGAGAGAGGAAAAGGCATCCCCAAAGGTAGCCCCTTCCTGTCTCTCCTACAAGGTTCTGCCTGCGAGAGAATAGCCCTTGCGATTATATTTCCTTTATACAAAAAAAACTGCAGTCAACTTACAGTGAAATATAATTTTAGTGAACTTCATCGTGCAAAGATGATGCGGGTCAGAGATGCTAAAGAACGTTAATCATAGATAATAATGACGAATAATATCTGATTCTTTATAATAATAATAATAACATAAATAAATACACGGCATTGAATCGGAAAAATATAATTAATTAATAAATAAATTAAAATCAGCCTATTTTTAGTCAGAAAAAGAAGAATTTATTAATTAAATTAACAACGTTTCATCGCTTATTTTGCGACAATATCTAACCAATTTTATTTAATAAACAATCTTGAACCTGTTGAGGTCGCAAAATAAGCGATAAAATGTTGTTAATTTAATTAATAAATTCTTTTTTCTCTGACTAAAAATTGGCTGTTTAATTATTTATTAATTTTCTCAATAGTCTAAATATATATATAATACAAGTATCATGTTTATTAACCAAAATGGTTAAATTCACGACGTTTCGTCCTCTGTAAGATCCTTGTCAGACTGAACAGTTTTTAATAATTTTGTATAAATTTCATGTGTAAAATTAAGAGGCTGTTTTCTGCTGCCTAGCCGAAAATTTATGTTTTACGCTTGAATTGAACACGAAATTACTAAAAACTGTTGAACCTGAATGCCTCAAAAAGAGTTCGAAACGTCGTGAAATTAATAATATTATTCTTTTTAACACAACCATTATACTTTTCTCACTCATAGTATTTATTTATTTGCAAAATCCTAGACAAGTTGAAAGGGGGGGGGGAAATAAATTTGTAATCATAGATGATACATGTCAAAGCTTATACAAAAAATAATCGAAAAATAAATGGAAAACACAGAGAAGAAATTCGAAATTCAATGAAGTTACACGTCAAAATAAACGAAAAGGAAAAAAAATTACAAAGAAGAAATTAAAAATGGAATTATGATACAAGTAAGAAGAAGTTGTACAAAAGGGATAACGCGAGAAGAAGAAAAATATACAGAGAAGAAAATTTGTAATGCAAACATGATACATGCCAGATATTATACAAAAGTAAGTCACAGATAAGCGAAAAGGAAGAAAAAAAAGTAAGAGAAGAAATTTGTAATACAGTAAGATGACACCAGTCAAAGCGTATAGAAAAAGTAAGTCGTGGGTAAACGAAAAGGAAAACATTACAGAGAAGAAATTTGTAATTCAGTGAAGATACAAGTCAAAGCTTATACAACACAAAGGTAAAAAAACAACTGAAAACACAGAAATTTGTAATGGAAATATAATACATGTTAGAAGAGCGTGTAGAAAGTTAAGTCAAAGATAAGCGAAAAGAAAGAAAACACTCAGAGAAGAAATTTGTAATGCAAGGTGACACCAGTCAGAGCGTATAGAAAAAGGAAGTCGTGGGTAAAGGAAAAGGAAAACATTACAGAGTAGAAATTTGTAATTCAATGAAGATAAAATTCAAAACTTATAGAAAACAAAGTCATAAATAAATGGAAAAACAACTGAAAACACAGAAATTTGTCATATGGAATTATATTTTTGGGGGTAACTCTACAGATAATAGTCTCTCTAGTCCTAAAAAGTGTAATTAGGATAATGTGTCACGTAAATTCTGGCACTTTAAGCGGAGAGATATTCCATAAATTTGGATTAATTGTTCTCTCTGGTCAATTAATTTAATTGATACGAAAGATAAGCCAATTCAGACAAAAAAATTAATACTAGTCAAAGCTTATGGGAACGAAAGTCATAGATAAGTGAAAAAAACACTGAAAACGTAGAAATTTGTAATGGAAAGATGATACAAGTCAGAGCTTATAAATTAGTAACTCACAGATAAGAGAAACTAAAAAAAAGAAATAGCTGAACAGAGTAGGTCCACGGAACTATTGTCTCATAGTTTTCCACAAGACGGACAGAGGTTTTCTACTCCCTTCTGATACCATCTTTTTCCTTCACTAATTTTTTCTCTCTTTCTTGTTTACTATATTTTCTTAATACAACCAGATAATGGACCACCCTTGTCGAACACCATCAAAAAAAGTTTTTTTTGGATTGTCCCGAAAGTGAACAAGCGATGGTTCGCCTTTTCGACCATCCAGTTTTATATTAAATGCAATCATTTCACGTAATAAATTTGAAGTGTAAAGGTGATACAAGTCAGAGATTATAAGGCATACATAAGCGAAAAGGAATAGAAACATAGAGAAGAAACACTTAATGCAAAGATGATACATGCCCATTTTTTTTAGGTGAACCCTTAAACTGAACCGAGTAGAACCCTTAAGCCCCGCATAAGTTACCTTTTCGCATCCCCCTTTCTATCCCTTTCCTACTCTATAAGAGGGGAGTCAACGAAAATGGTGAGAAAAATCAGAGAAAGAATAACCAAAACATTAATCTTCATTAAGATCGTAAGGAAAATTTAAGTTGTGGTGAAAACCTGCAAGTCCAAGCATCGCCTTCAGAGCGTCTGACATCAACGCCTTTACAGTGGATTGCATGAACCACTAGTGGCCCCTATTCTCGCTATTCTTTTTTTAACAGTTCCACGAGACAAACCGTGGAGGCCTGGTTTTCCATAAAACTCGCCTGCTCCAATTAGGAACGATTTGCCACGGAAACCACTCCTTCCTCGACGACGTCATCGACGCATGTAAATCAGTCCTTGTATTTTTAAACAGGACACAGCAAGGAAACTACGTTGAGAAGGAAAGAATAATGGATCAACCTGTAAATGAAGTGTTTTTTCCCCCCAATGTTGACAAGACCTACCCCCGGCGTCGTATACTGGCCCGCATGACAATCCCTTATAATTTAATTTAGAATAATATTTGGTTCCTGCGAAATATGTGACCAGATTTTGAAGGGGATTCGGACTCTTTTCTTCTTTGCCGTTGCCTCCTCCCAGAGGTCTTTTATTTGAACGGACTGCGAGCAAGATTACCATCTTGGCCGGTTCCCAGTGTACCGGATGTCTCTGCGTTTTGCTTCGGTCAGAGTTCGCTGAACTAACGCCCTTCGATGGAGAGCGACGTACGACCGACCGTCACCAATTTATTATGCATTTATCGGCGCATATGCCAGGGCAAGGAAGATAAGAAGGGAAGAAGAAAAAAATGCTTCCATCTTTACACGGGGGGGAAGCGTTACTGACACACAAAATGGCGGCGGCGGAGGAGGTGGCGTCGTGGACCGATGAAGAACCGGCGTGTTTCAGTTTGCGAATGTCTGATCGAAACTGAAGTTGGGCAGATATGGAGATTAGGGATCCTATAAGGCGTCAAAGACGTGAATCTCAGGGGATTTAAAGCTGCCTAGAGGATGGGGTAAACTAGAATATTAATAAATACAAAACCTTGGTAGAGAGGCTCCATGAACGTTGGGGATTGGAACAGAGCTTGAAGACTTCTCCCCCCCCCCCACCCCCTCGTAAAAATACACACGAAAATTTAATACTCAAAATATTATTTATTTAACGTATTCGGTTTTTTTTAAAAAAAATTTAACCGGACCCGTAATCGAACTGAGGATCTCCGCTCGGTAAACAGTAACGTTAACCACCGAGTTACCGTTGTGTCGATAATTTTATTTTGTACCCAGTAAATCACATCTTTGACTAAAGCAGAGAGAACAAAGGAGAGTAACGACGACGCTATCATTATTTTTTATTTTTACTTACAAGAATAAATAAGTAATGTTGTGAAATTTCTTGACGACTTTTTGGTGTGAAATAACAACAGAAAATACATTTAATTTAATTAATTTATAAAGATTAGCCTTTTTTCAGTGACTGATAAAAGGGATTTTTTTTTAAATTATATCCAGTGATATTAATAACACGTCGTCTTGCTATGAGGCTCCGATGGTGAGTTTCCTTGCCCCACGCTTGTTTTTTATTCTTTGGAGCGCAAAGACAGAATTTTATTTTGGTTTAATTAGCTAATAAATTTTTTCTGATTCATTTCTTTTTTATTTATTTTTATCACATCACATTAACTTTAAAAAGTATTAGTACCTATAGGTACTTAGTCACTACTATAAAACTATGTTGTTATTCAGTGTGTATCACTTCAATCGAAAATCGATACTATAGTAACTTAACTATAGTATCGATTTATCATGTTGTTAGTTATTATTTACCTATACATATGTATATATGATTATACATGCATGTAAGCATATACACTTCAACAAAGATGCCTAAAATAAATTAAAAAAAATACAATTGGTTACAATGTGTGATGTTAATTATAAGACAAGAAGGTATGTTATGCTGAAGGTGTTGCAATGTATTCGTAACGTGATGTTTCTATATAAGTGGTAACGTTTTTATTGTTCATTCAGGATGATTGTAACAATGAGTTGAAAGCTTCCGACTATTTATTTAATAAAGTTATCAACTTGGAGACTGTTTTTGGTTTTTTTTCTACTCATCAACGTCTACGTCAACAGTCCTATTTCCCATAATGAATTTTTGGTTTAATTAATTAGTGAATGTTAGTTTAAGTTGGTCATCAGAGTCCGTACGACGTTTATCTCATTAAGAACGAATTACGGAGTATATTTACTTAATAACTTGAGTATAACATAGGGATGTTTTCTGTTTGTTTGTTGTTTTGTATTCATAACCACACTTTGAAGCGCGTCTTGGTGACCATCGACGTGATTTGAACACGAATTTATATATATATATATATATATATATATATATATATATATATATATAGTTTTTTTTTGTATTTTGGAGAACATTCTGGAGAGCAAAACTTGACCTCGAGGAGGACCGCAAAGTTCCACGACTGTGTGTGTGTGTGTATGTGTGTGTGCGAACGTGTCGCTAATAAGTAACACACACATTGCGATATCTCACGTCACTAAACCACCCCCAAGGCCGCAGAAATGGAGAATTTTCTCTCTCTCTCTCTCTCTCTCTCTCTCTCTCTCTCTCTCTCTCTCTCTTCTCTCTCTTCTCTCTCTTCTCTCTCTTCTCTCTCTTCTCTCTCATCTCTCTATCTTCTCTATCTTCTCTCTCTTCTCTCTCTCTTCTCTCTCTCTTCTCTCTCTCTTCTCTCTTCTCTTCTCTTCTCTCTTCTCTCTCTTCTCTCTTTCTCTTCTCTCTCTCTTCTCTCTTTCACTTCTCTTCTCTCTCTCTTCTCTCTTCTCTCTCTCTCTCTTCTCTCTCTCTTTTCTCTCCTCTCTCTTCTCTCTTCTCTCTTCTCTCTTCTCTCTCTCTCTTCTCTCTCTCTTCTCTCTTCTCTCTCTTCTTCTCTCTTTCTCTTCTCTCTCCTCTTCTCTCTCCTCTTCTCTCTCTTCTCTTTTCTCTTCTCTCTCTTCTCTTCTCTCTCTCTTCTCTCTCTTCTCTCTCTCTTCTCTTCTCTCTTCTCTTCTCTCTCTCTTCTCTCTCTTCTCTCTCTTCTCTCTCTCTCTCTCTCCCCTTATGTATTCTTACAAGCAGAAAAAAGCACGGGAGGTGACACCCTTGGAAAATAAATATATATATATCAGTCACGTCACCGTTCAGGATCAGAGCCGTCGCCGACCCGGGTCTCAGTCAAAATCGTGACCGTATCCGTCAGAACTGCATCAGCCATTTCAGTCTGTTGTCCTACCCTGTATTTTGTGAGTGTGTGTGTGTGTGTGTGTGTGAACGGATTATTTCGGGGAATTTTGAAAATTGTATATTAATTGCATTTTTTTAAAAAAAAAATATTAAAATTATAATTCAATTAATTTACAAATTTAAAATTATATGTAAATATGGTTCGGAAATATTTTTTTTCGTGGTAAAAATAAATATTTAAATAATTCCGAAAGCTCCGCAAAAAATTCTAAATTAACAGTTTTTTTGGGGGATATGAAAAAAATTAGAGATTCATTTCAATTTGATGACAATCGATTAAATTACTTAAATTAATAATTTATCAATTATCTGTATTTTAATATAATGTGGCATGGTTTTTTGGAGGGGGGATGGGGAGGGGGGATGGGGAGGGGGATGGGGAGGGGGGCACAGTTGTGATTGGCGATTTTTGAGTGAATGTTTTTATTGTTGCCGTGACGTCAGAGGCCGCGTAGCGCGGGTTGAAGGGCGACAAGCGCTGGAGAATGACGTAGGGAGTACTGTGTGTGTGAAAGAGAGAGAGAGGGGGGGGGGGACTGTGAAACCAAAGATTATTATTAATTAAACATAATTCTCATAGCTGGTTTATTAAATAAAAAAAAGTGATCTGGGAGCTATGCAGAAATTTATTAGGACCTGCGAGGGATGTTTTCTCGCAGGCAGACCCTTGTAGGAGAGATACGAAGGGGCTACCTTTGGGGAAGCCTTTTCCTCTCCGTTTTTGAACTAAGGTTCCCACAAGCCGAAGAACCTCGGCCTGTTTTGAGAGGTGTATGTTCCGGGGTCTCAGACCTTGGGCATACGGTAAGAGTTGTTCGCTATTCCCATTGGAATAGTCGGCCAGCTGCCTCCTAAACTGGTCGAGGCACGGAGAAGGGAATTCTGCGTCCCCACAGCAAACTCCTGTCCCACTATCGGAAGGGCGTGGGACAAGTACCCAATGCCCGACCTACCTGATGCAGGTTTTTCTAGGGTTTTCCCTGCATTTCTTTAGGTGAATGCCGGGTAGGATCCTTAAAATATAGCCCGGGGGCCCCTAGTTAACCCTTGGCTACCTTCCTCTACCCTTCCGCATCCCCCCTTTCAAATCCCTTCCTATGCTATTAAAGAGGAGTTGCCCAACGTGGATTACCCTCATGTAGTCTGTTGCCCCCCCCCCCCAAATAAAAGAAAATAATTAGAAATTTTTTTAACTCATGAGAGAAGAGATGAGCTGTGGCAGGGTGAAATGAACCTCAAGAGGACGACGCCACATTCTATTGAAATTAAACATATATGGGCTGATTAAATAATTAATAATACGAAAGAAACGTTTCTGAGAGCCATGCCAGGTGCTAAGAAGAGCCTAGAGGGACACAACTGCACTGATCAGTTGACAAAACTGGGGGATAAAAAACACCAACACCATAATAATTAATAAAATTAATTAAATGCGGATAATTTGGATAATGAAACACATGTGGTTTCCACGGTACAGTGCTGCCAATCTATGAACTGAATTAGCTTTTTTTATTTTTAAAAAAAACTTGAAAAGGGAGTGGAAATGTTTTAAATTAAACCTTGAAGAGCCATTTTGATTTTTTGTTAACCGACGAGTACAGTTGTGTTGCTCTTGGCTCTTCTCAGCACCTGATGAAAGGGAACAAGGATCCCAGTATATCACTTATTACGTCCGTATTTGGCAATCTTTCTTATTTTATATTCATGAAGAATAATATTTTTTTTTAGGTTCAAGCTACATGAGGGTAATCCATGTGGTGCCAGATCTCCTTTAATAGCATAGGATGGCATATGAAAATGGTGGGGGGGATGAGGAAGGGGTAGAGCAATGAGAGACTTTTCAAGTGAGTGAAAAGGGGATTTTCTTTTTTTAAAAACAGATAAACAATTCAGTTCAGAGGTTGGCAGCAGTGCGCCGTGGTAACACGAAAGAATTTTTAATACATGTGAATAATTATCTAAATGATCCGCATTTTAATTAATTTGATTAATTATCTAGCTTTTTTAACGTTTTTGCCAATTTTTCTTCCATATGTGGTTTCTGTTAACAGTATCCATAAAAGTACTGGGTAATTTAGAAGACTCACGAGGGCTATTCTCTCGCAGGCAGAACCTTATAGGAGAGACGGAAGCGGCTACCTTTGGGGATACCTTCTCCTCTCTCTCTCTCTCACCGTTTTTGAACTAAGGTTCTCACAAGCCAAGGCACCTCGGCCGGTTTTTGAGAGGCGTATGTTCTGGGGTCGCAGACATTGGGCATACGGTAAGAGTTGTTCGCTGTTCCCATTGGGACAGTCGGCTAGCTGCCTCCTAAACTGGTGGAGGTCGCGGAGAACGGGAATGCTGCTGCGTCCCCACAGCAAACCCACTCTCTCCCGTCATCCAGGGAAGGGCGTGGGACAAGTACCCAATGCCCGGCCTACCTGATGCAGGTTTTCTAGGGTTTGTCCTGCATCAATTTTAGGCGAATTTCGCGGTAGGATCCTTAAACCATAGCCCGGGGGGCCCTAGTAAACCCTTGGCTACCTTCCTCTACCCTTCCGCATCCCACCTTTGAATCGTTTTCCTATGCTATAAGAGGGGAGTTGCCACCATGTGGATTACCCTCATGTAGAAGACTCACGTCAACTTTTCATCACTGGTGGCCTGGAGGGAAATAAACGACCGTTAGGCGTGAACCTCAGGACGTATGTGGTGCAAATCTCTATGGTAATGAGGAAAGTACGCATTGTTTTCCCTTTTGGAGGCTGAGGTGTGGTTCTATTCAACTTTCGCCGAAGAAGAGAAGAGGCGGTCGGTCAAGAAAGAAGGACACGCTCTCCTAAGTTCGCGTGTTGCTTGCTGCTGTTGTAGATGAAGCTTTCTCTGTCTGTCCGTCCTGTAGGAGATTTATTACTTTAGAACTCATCAACACAAAATTTCCGCTCGCTCAGATTCCTCGAGTTCGAAAAATCTAGGTTTGTTTCTATTCAACACGGAATTCTTGTTGCTTGCACGGGTTCTCCAAGGATCCTGAAGACTGGGAAGCCTCTGGAGTAACTTTCTTCTTCTGCAGACACGAGTCTAGAGTTTTATGGTCGTTCTTTGGAATATGAAAGAAAGAGGGTTTTTTAATTGTGGTAACATCACCTTAGTTTACGAAACGATATTTTTTTTTTGGGGGGGGGGGGCAAGGAAGCCAAATCATGATGACGTCGATAGTTAAGGACTGTAATAATATTATTTACTACCATATACATATATATAAATATATTTATAAAGGCGAATTTCCGGGTAGGATCCTTAAACCACAGCCCGGGGGCCCCTAGTTAACCCTTGGCTACCTTCCTCTACCCTTCCGCATCCCCCCTTTCAAATCCCTTCCAATGCTATTAAAGGGGAGTTGCCACCATGTGGATTACCTATGCTTGTATATATATATATATATATATACTTTCAGCGACTTCCAACATTTAACTTATAAAATTCCTAGATAAAAAAATTTACATTTTAATGCATTTGTCACAGTTTCTTATTAATTTAAATTTATTACGTTATTTTCATGTGACTGATAAATATATGCAGTAGTTATATATTTTTTTTCTATTTTTTTCCCCCTTTCGTAGCTTTCCAGCTGTTGAGGCTCGACTTCCCTCCTTCCTTCCTCACCATCGTGTCACTATTTTCACAGTATTTATACACGTTCGTTGTTGAAGGCCTTCGTCGCAGTCGTATATGGAACAAGTCCAGTTGTGTGTGTGTGTGTGTGTGCGTGTGTCTTTACTGTGCCTACCTTAAAGGTGTGGCTTATTGCATGGCGTCGGTTGCTTGTAGTGTCTGACTCACTCACTCCCTAGTCACCAGAAGGTCACTCGGCTATGGGTGTTTGTTGGAATCTTACTGACTTAGGATTGTCTTTGTTTCTTGGAGCTGTTCCAGGATGGAATAAAATAATCCTTTATAGCAATTTTCCCGAGAAGGAAAACAGATTGGAGACGTTCCCGAGTAAATCGAAGACATTACAATGTTTTGAAGGACTCGTGACGCAAGCTCGAGGAAGATAAGTCGCAGGTTCTATTGACTGCTAATGCAATCGCGTATTTTCTTTTATTCCATGGAAACGTTTAGACTACGTTGCATCATTATCGTAGATACAGCGATAATTTGTGTATCTCATTAAATTAAAATATTAATTCTGTGAATCGTTTGTTGAAGCCACGCGTTGAAGATGTTGAAATTCGCGGTTACTTCTTGTCGACACCACAAGGCTCGTAACTTCGAGGGATGTTCTCTCGCAGGCAGAACCTTTTAAGAGAGTCGGAGGAGGCTACCTTTGGGGATTCTTCCTCCTGTCTCTCTCTCTTCGTTTTTGAACTGAGGTTCGCACAAACCAAGACACCTCGGCCTATTTTGAGAGGTGTATGCTCCGGGGTCTCAGATCTTGGGCATACGGTAAGAGTTGTCCGCTGTTCCCATTGGAACAGACGGCCAACTGCCTCCTAAACTGCTGTGAGGCACGGAGAAGGGGAATTCTGCGTCCCCACAGCAAACTCCTCTCCCGCCATCCAGGGAAGGGCGTGGGAGAAGTACCCAATGCCCGACCTACGTGATGCAGGTTTTTCTAGGGTTTTTCCTGCATCACTTTAAGGCGAATTGCCTGGTAAGATCCTTAAAATACAGCCCGGGGGCCCTGGTTAATCCTTGGCTAATTTCCTTCATAGTGTTTCTCCCGATTATTTTAACACTTTTCGGCATGGGAGGGGATCACCGTTAGAGGTCGGGGTGGAGGGGCGTTATAAAAAGAATAACCGCGGAAAAAAACCAGATTGGAGTCAAATTCGGGGGAGTGGATGTCGCTGAGTTTAATTATGTCAATCAATTAGCCCTGATGGCGGGGGTTGGACGAGGTTGGAAATTTTCAAACATGCTCAAAACGGGTGATATTTACGTCATATAAACACTTTTTGGGCATGAATTAAATTCATAGTGTTTCTCCCGATCTTTTTAACCCTTTTCGGCATGGGAAGGAATCACCGTTAGAGGTAGGGGTGGAAGGGCGTTATCAAAAAATAACCGGGGAAACAACCGAGATTGGAGTCAAGTCCGGGGGTTATGGATGTCGCTGAGTTTAATTATGACAATCAATTAGCCCTGATGGCGGGGGTTGGACGAGGTTGGAAATTTTCAAACATGCTCAAACGGCTGATATTCCCGTCGGATGAATATTTTTCGTGGTCAATGAGATTGACAGTATTTCTCCAGACGTTTTTTTTAACCTATTTCCTATGCTATTAAAGGGGAGTTGCCACCATGTGGATTACCCTCACGTAGCCTGTTACCCTAAAAGAAGTGTGTATTCGGATATATTCGGGTTGGCGGTCGGGTAAGCTCGGGTCACTTCGGAAGACATTCGTCAATTTGATACTTAAGAAATGCAGACGCCTGTAGTTTATTAAATAGAGCTTCCCCGTTAAGGACGCTTAGTATTTATATATTTTTTTCCCTCTTGAGTTTCCAAGGGGAACGATCGTGTGGCGCAGTTCAGTCACAGTCTCGGCAAAAGTGCGGCCCTCACCTACTAAAAACCCGTCAAGGTTTACGTCCTCCCGGAGGAACACAATACCACAGGTTCACAAACAATGTCGTTTACGACTTCCTGCCGGAGATCGTTCTCGAAAAAGCCTTTAAGCGTAGGATAATCACGGAGGAAAATGAGGGATTTGCTAAAGTGTGTTCTTTACGGTTCGGAGAATCGTAAAAGTTCAATTTTTCACACACTCCATTTTTAACTACGTCAATAAAAAAAAATAATGCGTACGTGAAGCTGCTTCGTAATTCAGCTTACTTCACCTTTGAATTAATTTACGTTATTTCTTCTTTACTGCCGGACACTTGCTCTGAGACGAACATTGTCGAGTGGCGCCGTCGTCGTTGCGCGACGGGAGATTGAGCGATTTATCTATGCTGTAGAAATAAAACAGTTTATTTTATGGCACCTTGTAAATATCCACATTAATGAGGGTGAAGTAACGTGTTTACACGAGAACACAAACAACATGGCGTATTGCAAAATAAAAAGAAGAAGAATTGTTTAAGCAGTGGAATATTGGAATAGAATTCTATAAGATAGTGAGCTGGTCTGAAAATTAGGTTGACAAGAGAGGTACCTGCGAGGGCTATTCTCTCGCAGGCAGAACCTTATTGGAGAGATACGAAGGGTTTTCCTTTGGGGATGCCTCCTCCTCTTTCCGTTTTTTAACTAAAGTTCCCACAAGCCGAGGCACCTCGGCCTGTTCTGAGAGGTGCATGTTCCGGGGTCACAGACCTTGGGCATACGGTAAGAGTTGTTCGCTATTCCCATTGGAACAGTCGGCCAGCTGCCTCCTAAACTGCTGTGAGGTACGGATAAGGGAAATTGTGCGTCCCCCACAGCAAACTCCTCTCCCGCCATCCAGGGAACGGCGTGGGACAAGTACCCAATGCCCGACCTACCTGATGCAGGTTTTTATAGGGTTTTCCCTGCATCACTTTTAGGTGAATGCCGGGTAGGATCCTTAAACTATAGCCCGTGGGACCCTAGTTAACCCTTGGCTACCTTCCTCTACCCGTCCGCATCCCCCGTTTCAAATCCCTTCCTATGCTATTAAAGGGGAGTTGCCACCATGTGGATTACCCTCATGTAACCTGTTACCCTAAAAAAAAAATTAGGTTCTTCTTATATAGTCTTTAGATTATTTAAACAGTTTTCTACATCTTTGAGGTTTGAGATTTGCCGGTCTCATTAAAACACATCCCATATTAAAACACTGTGCAATACCCCCCCAAAAAACACTACTATAACTGAAATGTAGTGTTATGTCTTATTATATTATTTATCTTTTACATATATTGTCAGCTTAAGGCTGAAACAAATTATAACATTTTTGCCTAAAATGATTACATTAGTAATTTCTTCAAGGTCACACGAGTAGAATTGAAAACATACATATTAAATGTTTTACTATTTTGTTTCTGGGGATCCTTGTTCCCTTTCCTCAGGTGCTAAGAAGAGCCTAGAGAAACACAACTGGCACTGATCAGTTGACAACAAAGAATATCAAATATCCATCATTTACAGATCCACTTTCATACTCGTTTAAATACCACAAGGACCCCACTTGGACACCTACAGCAAACATTGTGTGGTTCACAAACATCACTTGCTGTAATTGTAATTCCTGCTACATAGGGCGAACAAAACGATCCCTTAATACACCTCAACAAGGAACACGTGTCTAATATCAAAGACAATCTGTTAGTCTCCAAACGCGTCATCAATTCTAAACATACATTTGATTGGCAAAATGCTGTGATTTTAGACGTTGACAATTCCAGAGATGCTTCACATTAAATCAAACATCACAGCTATTGATGTACAAACAGACACTGTGAAAGTCAACAATGGCTATGATCCCTTATTGTTACGCTAAACCTTCTGCTCTCCCATCATTGTTTCGTTTTCGTCACTTTTTGAGTGTTTTTTCAACTGACGAGTGCAGTTGTGTCGCTCTAGGCTCTTCTTAGCAACCTGAAAGGGAACAAGGATCCCCAGAAACGTTGTCGTGTGGTATTTATGTTATCACTCTTTTCTTTCTTATTCATTATTTTAAATCAGACGTATTTTTTTTTTTCATTTTAAAAAATACGAATGGATAATTCAGATGATCTGTTATCTATTATTTTAATTAATATCAAACCCAACGTGCAGCTTTTACATTAATATACTTGTATATTTGGGGTGTCTTTTATAACCTACTTTTATTCGTCGTAGCGTTTTCTGATTGGTCTGAATAAAAAAAATTTTAAAGGAAGTTTAAATAATGTTTATTTGATTTAATTTTTATTTTTCATTGTGCAACTTCGTCTTCTTTTCTCCATATTACTATTTTTTTTAGTCTGCCATTTGTTTAAATACCTCCTTCTGCATTAATTCCTATTTTTATTTTTCATTGTGCAACTTCGCCTTCGTTTCTCAATTTTACTAATTTTTTTTAGTCTGCCATTTGTTTAAATACCTCCTTCTGCATTAATTCCTATTTTTATTTTTCATTGTGCAACTTCGCCTTCGTTTCTCAATTTTACTAATTTTTTTTAGTCTGCCATTTGCTTAAATACCTCCTCCTTCATTAATTCCTATTTTTATTTTTCACTGTGCAACTTCGCCTTCGTTTCTCAATTTTACTAATTTTTTTTTAGTCTGCCATTTGCTTAAATACCTCCTCCTTCATTAATTCCTATTTTTATTTTTCATTGTGCAACTTCGCCTTCGTTTCTCAATTTTACTAATTTTTTTTTAGTCTGCCATTTGCTTAAATACCTCCTCCTTCAGTAATTCCTATTTTTATTTTTCATTGTGCAACTTCGCCTTCGTTTCTCAATTTTACTAATTTTTTTTAGTCTGCCATTTGTTTAAATACCTCCTCCTTCATTAAAATAGTTTTAAAGTTCATTTATTTTACTCTAGAGTTTAAAAAATAATGCTGACGTTCAGTGACGAAGGTAAATGCAAGTTCCTCCCCTTCCCCCCCCACCCACAAAAAAAATTACTGTGAGGCCTTTGTGATGGTCCGAGTCTCGATCCAAGACCACATTCAGTGAGGCATCCTTTGTGCTTGGGTGTTTTTTGGTGGCGGAGTGAGTAAGACGACGGTAACATTTCCTGTACAACGAGGTGAGTCAATCGTTTGAAACGTGCTGACTTTCATCTGACGTCATCAGGGCTCAACTTCTTCGGAAAGTTTGACAATCTCTCTCAGGAGCTGTGTCTCGAGAGTCAACACAAGCTCTTATCTGCTTGCGTTCTGCAAAGTCTCAACGTGCCCGTCCAGGAGCCTTTCTTGATGTCGTTGCAGAAGCCCGAGAAGGTTTCTAGAAATGCTGAGGCTCTCATCCCCCTTCCTGAGACACACGAAACACTGTGATTGGACAGGGTGGGGGGGAGGCGGTTTGTTCAGCTTTACAGAAACAAGGCTGATCCTCTCAGAAGCTGAAAATAACTTTGGACTGTCATAAATCGTCATTTACCGTTTAAAACTTTACATTCAAGATGGCGTCCGAAAAGCCGCACAGTCCTAACCTTGACCGATTTGAAAAAGCCACGTGTTTAAAGTAAAGCAAAATGGCGTCGCGGCTTACAAACGGTGTTAATTCTCATCACTAGTGTCAACTTCCGAGGTGTATCGCACATTTTATTAAATCAATTGTGCCCGGGGGTGGTGGTGGGGGGGGGGGGTGGAAGGGAGAACCTACGTTCAGTAACAAGGATGTTTGTTTTGGGGTGATTCTGAAGATCTCAAGAAAATGGTGTGGTGGCGGAAGTGAAGTTATTTCGTTATTTAAAAATCGTTCAAATTAATTCAAAGTTGCTCAAATAAATTTATTTATGTTAAAGTGTGAACCGTCGTATTGAAATGCTAAATAATATCTTTTATCTCAGGGCTTTTAAAAAGACAGGTTTTAAAAACAGCAATGGAGTTACGAATTTATAGTAAATGTAATGAATGACTTCTTGTGTAATACTTTCCAGTGATTGGTGTCTTCGGGAAAGTAGCAAGAGGCTTCGTCTAGTCTCGTGGTCCGTTTTCCTTCTTCCCTCTTCGAAACAGTTATGAGACATAGTAAACCTCTCTTCCTGTTCCACTGCGGTGTGTTATTTATATATCTTAAGGACCAACCCAACGTTAACGTGTCAGCATTTCCAAGAAGACGATGATGATCGCTCAGTCTTGTTCTCTCGCTTTTTATATACTACATTCCGCCTCCTGTGAAAACGTCATGCCCTTTTATAACCAGCTTGCCGAGACACAGCATAACTGTGGGTCTCCCGACGGGTCGGAGCAGTCTTTTTGATTATTAAAGCAAACCAACATTTTGAAACGTCTGGGCGATATGCGATGGTTCGGCACTTTTCACTTGCTTCGTATTTTTCGTCGAACAAAATTATTTTGTATTGAGATTTCTAACATTAATCGCCATGGCTCCTATGCCGGACAGCTGACCACGTGGCGGCGAAGGGGATGACGTTTTCACAAGGTGCGGGAATGTAGTATATAAAAAGCGAGAGAACAAGATAGAGAGCATCATCGTCTTTTTGGAAATGCTGACACGTTAACGGTTTTATTTTAAGGACAACAGGCTGCATGAGGGTGATCCACGTTGGGCAACTCCCCTTTAATAGCATAGGAAGGGATTTGAAAGGGGGATGCTGAAGGATAGAGGAAGGTAGCGAAGGGTTAACTAGGGCCCCCGTGCTTTAGTTTAAGGATCCTACCCGGCATTCGCCTAAAAGTAATGCAGGAAAAACCCTAGAAAAACCTGCATCAGGTACTTGCATTGGGTACTTGTCCCACGCCCTTCCGATAGCTGGAGAAGAGTTTGATGTGGGGACGCAGAATTCCGTTCTCCGTACGTAGGCCAGTTTAGGAGGCAGCTGGCCGACTGTTCCAATGGGAACAGAGAACAACTCTTACCGTATGCCCAAGGTCTGTGACCCCCAGGAACATACATCTCTCAGAACAGGCCGATGTACCTCGGCTTGTGGGAACCTTAGTTCAAAAACGGAGAGAGGAAAAGGCATCCCCAAAGGTAGCCCCTTCGTATCTCTCCTACAAGGTTCTGCATGCGAGAGAAAGAATAGCCCTCGCAGACTCCGATTTACGTTACGTTAACGTTGGCTGGTCCTTAACATAACATATAAATAACACACCGTAGTGGAACAGGGACTGAGGTTTATTATATCTCATAGCTCTTTCGAAGTAAGAGAGGCAGCCAGAAGGAAAAGAAACTACGAGACTAGACGAAGCCTCTTGCTCCTTTCCCGAAGACACCAATCACTGAAAAATATACCACAAGAAGGCCTTCATAACATTTAATACAAATTCGTAACTCCATTGCTGTTTTTAAAACCGTCTTTTTAAAAGCCCTGAGATAAAAGATATTATTTAATATTTCAATACGACTGTTCACACTTTAACATAAATAAATTTTTTTGAGCAATTTTGAATTAATTCGAACGATTTTTTAAATAAATAAATGAATTCAAATCCACCAGCACACAAGCTTCATGAGATCCTCATGAATCACCCCAAAATATTATTTGAGGGAAAATTTGCTGCCATCGCCAAGTTTCCTCACCTCTAACATTAACCGCTATTCTCTGTTAAAATACGTTGCTCCTCTACCGGAGATATATATATATATATATGTATATACTATTACTTTAAATAAATCAATTGTTTTCTGAGGTTTAAATTCTGTGATCATTTAACATCCTTTCATTTAAATTTAATAAATAAATAAACACAACCGTTAATTAGTAATAATAATAATTTAATTTTACTTGAATATTACAATTTGGTCTTCAACGTGAGGCAAATCAGTTTAATTATTGGTGTATTACATGAAATGGCGCCCAACGTGGGGCAGAAACATTTAAATTCATTTAATTAATTAATTTTAATTATTTGATTATTACAATATATATATATATATATATATATATATATATCTTTGAAGTAATTCCGGAATGTGTGTGAGAAATCATCAGGCCTGCTTTTATCTTGCCAGAGACGTGTGTGTGAGAGTGACGAATGTGGTGGAGGTGAATCACAGCCGTGATGCTGGCGCAGCTTCCTTCCTCGGCAGGGCTTTTGTCGAACACGTCACGATCACGTTCTCGTCACCCACGCAGGAATGAGAGAACGCTACCAAAGGTCAGTCAGTCTCCCAGAGATGCTACAAACAGGCGCATAAAATATCGCCGTCCAAAAGGGAGTCGACGCACTCACTTTCCCGGGGGGCAAGACTTCAGACAAAGAGGGAAAAACGTGATCACAGTCTCGCACCTCTACGGAAAGGTTCCGCGATCCTTTCCCTCTCAGCGTCCTTAGATTGAGTTGACAACTGTTGTCGTTCAAGTTAAATCCCTAAATGTAGCATGGTTTAAGGCAGAGCGAAGGCAACCCAGGTTCAATTCATACCGCAGAAATTAAGAAAATATAGTGAATAAAATTCCTTGTTGAAGTGAAAAAAATTTACGACTGATTGAAAATAATGAATAAGAAAGAACAGCCCAATGCAGACAAAAAAAAATAGTGATAATATAAATACCACCACACAACAACGTTTCTAGGGGATCCTTGTCCCCCTTTTGTCAGGTGCTAAGAAGAGCCTAGAGCGACACAACTGCACTGGTCAGTTTGACAAACACTCAAAATCCGTATTTAATTATAAAATAATATTTTAATATATAGTCAATATACAAAAAATATTTTATAATAAAAAGAGGTTTTGTGATTTATAGTTTTTTATTTTATTTCCATATAATTATTTAAAAATAATTATTATTTTATAGTAAAAGAAGGTTTTTGAGTTGTTTTTTTTAACTGACCAGTGCAGTTGTGTCGCTCTAGGCTCTTCTTAGCACCAGAGGAGGAAAGCGGACAAGGATCCCAAGAACGTTGTTGTGTGGTATTTATATTACCCCTTTTTTGTCTGTACTGGCTAGTCTTCCTTATACGCAATTCATTGTTATCTTTACAGAGAAAGCTACTTTTTTGGAGTACAAACACCCACGCCATATTTTTATGTCTTACTGTGACACGAATTGAATTGTTTTTAAAAACACAGCAGTGTTCCGGTAAGAAGTGCTTGATTATAAAACATTTTTATATCTAATTGTGAGATCAACTGAATTGTTTATTAAAAAAACACCACTGTTCCGGTAAGAAGTGCTTGATTATAAAACATTTTTATATCTTACTGTGACAGGAATTGAATTGTTTTTAAAAACACAGCAGTGTTCCGGTAAGAAGTGCTTGATTATAAAACATTTTTATATCTAATTGTGAGATCAACTGAATTGTTTATTAAAAAAACACAGCAGTGTTCCGGTAAGAAGTGCTTGATTATAAAACATTTTTATATCTAATTGTGAGATCAACTGAATTGTTTATTAAAAAAACACAACAGTGTTCCGGTAAGAAGTGCTTGATTATAAAACATTTTTATATCTAATTGTGAGATCAACTGAATTGTTTATTAAAAAAACACAACAGTGTTCCGGTAAGAAGTGCTTGATTATAAAACATTTTTATATCTAATTGTGAGATCAACTGAATTGTTTTTTTTAAAAAAACACACAACTGTTCCGGTAAGAAGTGCTTGATTATAAAACAATCGTCCTATGTAACCTTTTTTTCATCCTTACGGAGACACCATTCACCTTGTCTCTGGCTCTATCCTTTCTTTCCATTGTGTCTGGCTGCCTCGTTACTTGCACCAAATTCAGTTTTAATACCCTCCGCCCCCCCCCCAAAAAAAAAAAATAATTGAACATTAAATTTGTTAATAAATGATGTTACAAGTAGTAGAGACACGATGTCCTTAAAAATGGAATAAAAATACTAGTTTTGCGCCTGCTGGAAAAAAAATTGTCTCTTTTTTTCCCCCTGAGTCCTGTGAGGTCTTTTTTTTTGTGTTGTCAGCTGAAGTCGACGAATCAAAATGGTAAAAAAAAGGGACAGTTGAGAAAGTCGCTGGAATTGGACTGAATTTAGTAGCAGCCATTTGCAAAAGTGCATACAGGGTGCACGAAACACTGGATCCATTCTTCTCGGATGGTTTTTAATTATTATATTTGATGGAAAATCTGATGGTGATGATGATGGTGGACAGTGTGCAGAGACTGTTATGACTTTTTTTGGATTTTTTGGTGGTGGTGCCGAGGCTCGGATGAGAGGATCAGGAGTGTTGAGGCTCTCGGCACGACCTCGGGCTGACGAAGGAGTTCGAGAAGAGTTGCGAGTGGGGAAGCCAACAAGGGAAGCGTCGTTGCGACAATGTCGACGGTTGCGGGAACGTCACGAGGGATTTTTCGTCGGTACTTTTCCGTTGGAGCGCGCTGGTGGCGCTGGCGTCCCCCCACTCCACCGGCAGGAGTCCGCAGTTGCGCGTCTAGTCGCTAGTTGAAGTCGCCCACGAAGATGAGGCGGTCGGTGTTGCTGCTGCTGCTGCTGGTGACGGCCCTCGCCGCGGCGGGGGCGGAAGATCTGGGAGAGTTCAAGGAGGTGTACATGTGGAACAAGCTGTCCTTCGAGTACCCCGACGACACGACGCGTCTGCGCGTGCTGTCCGACTCCAAGCTGGACAACTGCGCCCTGCACGCGCTGCGCCTGTGGCGAGGGCGCTTCTTCGTGACGGTGCCTCGCTGGCGCACCGGCGTCCCCGCCACGCTGGCGTCGCTGCCCGCGGTCACCCAGCACAACGTCTCGGGCCCCAACCTCACGCCCTTCCCCTCGTGGGACATGCAGAGCCTCGGCAACTGCTCGGCGCTGCAGTCGGTCATCGGCATCGAGGTGGACCACGCGGGGCGGCTCTGGGCGGCGGACTCCGGCGCCGTCAACGCCCTCGACGGCGGCGGCAACAGGGACAGTCCGTGCAAGCCCAAGGTCAGTCTCGCTCGCAACTGCATCGAAACCAAGGGAACGAAACAACCGGATTTTCAGAAAGAAAAACAACTATTAAAAACATGAAAACGAACTGAAATCCCTGTCGAAACGTTTCTCTATAAATCACTCCGTTCAAACGGACCGGAAAACGGGGATGTTTTTAACGTTTCTTGACCCTGCATAAAGACTAGAGAACCAATACATCGGTAATAAACTACATTAAAATTCAAAAACCCGTTTCAATCATGACGAAGAGAAGTGAAAGTTGTTTCGCATAAAATATTACCAAAAAAAAAAGGTTCACTCGTTTATTATTCCCCATTAATTAAGCATTTTTTTGAGGGGGTTAAAAGAGTCGATTTTGCAAAATTATCACCTCCAAACCTTTTTCTGACTTTCACTCAATTATAACGTTGGCCTGTGTCAAGTAACATTCTACACATATATCGTCGTATATATATATATATATATATATAATATTACTTGATTTTGATTTTTTGTTAACATTAATTCTACTCGGAAGATTTTTGCAGATGTTGGGTGTAGAATAAAGACTTTTCGCTGGTATTGAAAATTATTTCTCACATCATCATCATCAACAACCAAACTATTTGCACAATTTAGAATAAAAAGAAGATAATATATATATAAATTATCCGGAAATGTTTCAACAAAGTAATTATTCTCCGTGGCCGCTGCTGGAAACGACTTAGCGGACGCGACGTTGCAATTCTTCTTAGCCGCGTGAGACTCGGAACAGTCGCAGATTTCCCTCGCCCTTGATGCAGTCGAGTGTAGGGTCTCAACAAAAATTTTCCTGAACATCGCTAATTTTTTTTTTGTTTTCATTAAAAAGGCCTGGAAATTGGTGATAAACTTTTTTTTTTAAAAAAAACCTTTAAAATGCGTACTATATTTTTTTTTACGCACAGAGTTTTCCTATTATAAATTATTTAAACGTGCAGTGAACATTTATGAACTACTGGGTATTAAGAGGTTAGAAAAATGTAAAGAGTTAAGTTTTGTGTAAACGTGATTTGATTTAAAAGAAAACGAAACAAAGAAAACTTTTTTCCGCCACGTTAAAAGGCAGGATTGTCCAGAGTCTTCGGCTCTAAACGTGGTCAATGAAGTTGTCGTAAATAATGTACACGTTGAAACCTGAAAATATAAAAGATCTCTGGAATAGCCAAGGATGCTACTAAAATGAAATTAAAAGTGACGGACGTGAGAAAGATGAACCTGGTCCGCCATTATCAAGGTTTTTTCTTCTTTTACTTTTACTCGTATATAATAACTGAAATTCGCTATTTGTAACCGGTTTCTTGTTGTTTTGTTGACTACGCTGTGACAACACGTGAACACAGTGGTGAAGAAGGAAAATCCGATTGAAAAAGCCTTTGTCTCGTGGTACAGGATAAACTGTGGGCACCTCTGCTTTTGGAGCCAACTGGTCGCCGTCCTTGAATGTATATTTAAAGTCTCCGTCTGGTCTTTTGCGGTCAGAATTATTTGCGGCCATCTTGCAGTTGTTACTTAAGATGCTTCGTTTCGTTGGTCTTGTAATATATATAGACTTTCCTCTATGTGTCTGTGTTTGAGGGGGAGGGGGGGGGGGAATATGGATCCAGAGACCCAAGTCGGGAATAATTTTCTTTTTTAAAATATCTTCAAATCGTTTTAATCCAGTCGGAACGGTGAATGTCAAAGGTAAGTGGCCGCCGCCGGAGATTGGTTACACCCACACCTTCTGCGTGGTTTTGATGCAAAAATAATGTTATTCATCAGGTGAACATTGAATGAATTTCCCCCCGCCCCTCCCTCCCCCTAAATGTTGCCATTTTTATGTTGTGACCATCCCTTCGCTTTCATTAATATCACGCCCTCACTCTATTGCACTACCCAATTTTATTTTTTTTGGAGCCCGTTGGGCTGGATCATCATCTCACTTCCATCAGAATCCAGTTGCTTTCGTCTCAGCGGCGACATATCAAGGGAGTTGGAAGGCTGACGATTGCCCAATAAATCAGGGAGAATGGTGTCGTGTGGACCACCCTTGAGAGAGACCATGCCTTCCGCACGTTTGTCCAAGAGGACGGACAGCACCAACATGGCATTTGGTGCGGAGATGCCATTGACGGACAGTTGCTGTTGTCGAGGCTCATCAGTGATCACGGAGGTCAGGGACTAGCTTGTAACACCGCCACCAGCGATATAGAAACTTGAGTGACTTTAGGGGGGTGGGGGGGGGGCTCCTTCGTTGGTAAATTCGCACTGATCCTCGAGATCAACCTCGTTCACAACTTCTCTGACTTCTTGATGACCAACGATCATCATTTGCGCTGATTGAGAGCCTCCGTGGAGTCGTGCTCACGTGACATGTTCAACTCCATCTTCAGAACGTTTTCCACATCATCCAAATACCACACTTCTGGCGCTTCACTTCACTGCAGTGACTGATTCTTTGTCCTTCCTTCCTCTTGCTCCAGCTCCCGTCAAGTTTCCATCCAACCTGAAGAATACCACCCTTGAGAGAGACCATGTCTTCCGCACGTTTGTCCAAGAGGACGGACAGCATCAACATGGCATTCTGTGCGGACATGCCATCCTTCCGTTGCTGTTGAGGTCGTCCGGGGTGACGAGGCTCGTCAGTGATCACCGAGAGTCAGGGAGCAGCTGTTAACACCACCACCAGCGATATAGAAACTTGAGTAACTCCTTCGTTGGTAAATTCGCACTGATCCTCGAGATCAACCACGTTCACAACTTCTCTGACTTCTTCTTGATAACCAACGATCATCATTTGCGCTGATTGAGAGCCTCCGTGGAGTCGTGCTCACGTGACATGTTCAATTCCATCTTCAGAACGGTTTCCACATCGTCCAAATACCACTCACTGTTCAAGCAATCACACTTCTGGCGCTTCACTTCACTGCAGTGACTGATTCTTTGTCCTTCCTTCCTCTTGCTCCAGCTCCCGTCAAGTTTCCATCCAACCTGAAGAATACCACCCTTGAGAGAGACCATGTCTTCCGCACGTTTGCCCAAGAGGACGGACAGCATCAACATGGCATTCGGTGCGGACATGTCATCCTTCCGTTGCTGTTGAGGTCGTCCGGGGTGACGAGGCTCGTCAGTGATCACCGAGAGTCAGGGAGCAGCTGTTAACACCACCACCAGCGATATAGAAACTTGAGTAACTCCTTCGTTGGTAAATTCGCACTGATCCTCGAGATCAACCACGTTCACAACTTCTCTGACTTCTTCTTGATAACCAACGATCATCATTTGCGCTGATTGAGAGCCTCCGTGGAGTCGTGCTCACGTGACATGTTCAATTCCATCTTCAGAACGGTTTCCACATCGTCCAAATACCACTCACTGTTCAAGCAATCACACTTCTGGCGCTTCACTTCACTGCAGTGACTGATTCTTTGTCCTTCCTCTTGCTCCAGCCCCCGTCAAGTTTCCATCCAAACTGAAAAATAGTCCTTGTAGTTACATTTCCTCCCTCTCCCTCCCTCACCCCCCCCCCCCCGTCCAAAAAAAATTATCAGTAGTGGTGCTGACCTCCATCCCTATGTCTACTCACAAAAGATTTCATTGAACGATAAATAAATAAACCAGCCACATTTATTTTAATGAAATAAAAATAATAAAACTGTATTTTAATAATTATTAATATATTTATCAGATTTTATTATTATATTTATTAATATATTTTATTGGATAAAACGTTGTCGGTCTTCACACGTGACGTTTCGACGACAAAAGGTGACTAGAAGATGACGACAGAGCGGTTTTCACGTTCTCGATTTTCACACGGGTTTAAGAGATTACGCGACGTTTCGCTCTGTCGTCGTCATCTTCTAGTCACCTTTTAGTCGTCGAAACGTCGCGTTTTAATCTATTAAACCCGTGTGAAGACCGACAACGTTTCATCCAACAATTACACCGGGAAAGTCTTCGACCCCCCCCCCCCTTTCGTTTTCATTAAACGCCGCACCCGAAATGAAATGACACCCGGTACTAACATCACGCCCCCCCCCCCCCCCCACTCTAGTAGACGGTACCACCAGGGGAAAAAAAAAATTTTGAAACGTCTTCAGGTGTAAATACGAACAATTTTACGAGTCTGAAATATCTAAAAAAAAAAAATTATAGGTAACAAGATGTTTACGTCCTCTATAATTTTTTTATATATTTCAGACTCGTAAATTTTTTTTATATAAAAGTGTTTCAATAAATGTTCTATTTTTTTTATTAATATTCCGACTTGCAATTATTTTTATTTTTTACACCTGAAGCGCGTTCCAAAAAAAAAAATTTTTTTAATTATTTTATTAACTAACTGGGTGCCCGGCGTTGCTCGTGTACTTATTTATATAAACTCGAAAAAGTATTTAATTGAATACTTAAATATATTCCTGGAGTATTTCAGGATATAATCGTCACTCAGTCTTCATACATTACAGAATATTACATTGATGAAATTGTTAGCTAGACTCACAACTAATACAGCGCGAAAATTAACTTACATTTTCCCCAAGGATGGTAAAGTAATTCGTATTCTTCTTTATTATCATTCGATGAAGTATTGCTGTATAAAATTATACTTTTTATTTAAAGAAAATATTTCTGCTTTATTTCATTCCTGATAAAGGAGATATTTCCTTTGTTCGTTGCATAGTAACGTCTCTCTCTCGCGTGACGTCATTGTCTCTTGGCGCGCAGTAATTTAATATTTAATGATCACGGTTTTTAATTATAATTCTTTCCACATGCATGCTAGGGGTTTCTCACCCTCACAGTACCGTTTCTCGTGTTTTGAAGAATTTGTGTACCAATTTTTGTTGTATTCTGTCCACGCGATAAAATTTGTATAAAGAACAACGTAAATATATACGTACATACATACATACAAATATACTCCCTTTTTTATTATATAGATATGTTCTCGTTTTCTTTTTTGATTAAAATATATTCCCCGATAAATTTGGCTGACTCGTTGACTACTTCAGTTTCTCGTTGTTTTTTTTATCGAAGTCACTCTTTGTGTGTGTTCGTCCGTGTTGTTGTTTGTTGTTCTTTATTTTTTGTAGATTTTTCCTGCAGTACTCAATCATGTGTGTGTGTGTGTGTGTCTTTATTCGTCTATCTATATAAATAAAACGTTAACTTAACCCCTTTGCAGTCCGTGGCGGAGTCCTCGAGCATGGAAGCCACGTTTTAAATGGCTGCGCTCCGGAGCCCTCGAGTGCAGAGGGTTAAGTTATTGTCGGCTCTGTTTTTAAGTCGATCTAAATAAAAATAAATAATAGGTTGAACATCTTGTCTCCTCTCGGCTTTCTCCCACCATCTGATTCTCTTCATTTTCTTCTAACACATCTTGGATCCATATTTTCCTTGGTCTTCCCCCGCCCCCCTTCTTTTATTTAGTACCAAATATTTTTCCCTTTACATATCTCTGCTTTGGCATTCTTTCTGTAGCCATTCTTTTTGTGTGTGTCCCAACCGTGATTTTATAAATCTTAACTATGTCTTCTCCTTCTAGGCTGCTATTCATCTCTTTATTATATCTTTAATCTCATCTTCTTTTAACAACTCCGTAGATTCTCCTAATAATTTTCCTTTCTAATCTCTCCTTAGAGTCTCCATATCTTTATTATTCATGTCTCTCTGCCCCCCCCCCCCAAGAAAACAACGTTACTATGGGTCTAATTAATGTTTTATATACTTTTACTCTTTGTTCTTCTTGTTATTAGTGTTATTAGGGACGATTTTAATACTGGGACGTTTGCGTAATGTATATATATATATTTATATTACTACCATTTTGAAAAACCGAATTAAGAAAGTCGCAGAAAAACACACACGTTTTAATTAATTTGGCTACGGATTACTGAATTCTATTCGCGTTGGTAGTTTAGGAATATCGTTGGGAGCTCGCAAAGGTCTCTCTTTCTTTGAAATTTGTAAGGATATGCCCGCTGCTGTAAATAAATCATGTCTGTGGAATTGGTTTTTCCACGTTATTACGCCTAAGAAAATCTAGTTAACCTTTATGTTTTACTGCACGCATTACTCTTCAAAGACAACATTTACTCTCTCACTCACTCACTGTCTCTGCTCAAAGATTGCGCCCGGGACGAAAAATAAATGTCAGAGAGGTTCATGTACTTTAAATAATGTCTTCACTGCACAAGTTCTACGCAGTTGTCTGCTGTCGTATCATTTACAAAAAAAAACGAAGAAGAAAAAGAAGTAAAAAACGTTCTGAGAACGGACAAGCAGAATTTTCTTATTTTTACATGTTTTTTTTAATGAACTCCTGCAGACTCTTGACTTGCAAGGAACTTTATAAAGTAGTTTTGCTCCCTGTGGTCCATCATCGCTAATTAAACCTTTCTTCCCCCCCCCCCAAAGACATTGGATACAGAAAAACTTTCACCATGGTCCAATCAGATCACGCTGTGGCCGAAATGAGTCATTTAAATTTATTCTTATAATAAATTATAAGATAATGTAAAACGTATACATCTGAAGAGACGTCGTCCCAATCAGGGATGAAACGTCAGGTTTTATATATATATATATATATATATATATATATATATATATATATATATATCGAAAATCGATTGTTAATATACACTATATAATAATTTGTCAACAACATTCTCAAATAAAAATATATCAAGACATCCATTTTGTATGACCACGTGGCACTTAATGTCCGCTATGCAAAGAGCGAATTCTTTTGGCGTGACGTCACGGCTCGCTTCTACTTTACTCTTAACCATTCATCATCCGGTTGCGAGGAAACTTTGCTGAGTAGTTGTGCGCACCCCCCCGCGAATGTTTCTGTCGGCCTTTCGAAGCGTTAGGCAGCCCCGCCAAGGGTTTAACGGGCATGAGATTAAAAACATGCTATAACTGCCGATTTTATCTTTGATTAGTTACTTTTTGGGCGACCATATGTATTTTTTGTATAATATCAACCCCCTTAAAACACCAATGTTTAGGCCGCGTTACAAGAAAATAGTTCTAAAGCTACCGAGATTCGATTCAAATCGGGGTTATGGATGTCGCTGAGTTTGCAACGCGCGGGTTTAGGGGGGGCGGTGGGGCGCAATTTGGTGGGAGAAGAAATTTTAGAATCATTTATCCGGCAAATTTTTAGCGTCGAATTAATTTTTTAGGGGGATAATATGTATAATTTCAACCCCTTACGACATGGGAGCGGAGCACCTTTGGGGATGCGCTGTGGAGGGGCGTTACGTAAAAGTACCGCAAAAACAACAGCGGTTGGAATCATATCCGGGGTTATGGACATCTTCTTCTTCTTCCAAAGCTCTACAACCCAGATGTGGGCTTTGGTTGCCTTTCACAATCTGCCTCCAACCTTCTCTCCTCTCGGCTTTCTCCCACCATGTGATTGTCTTCAAGTCTTGTAACACATCTTGGATAAATATTTTCCTTGGTCTTCCCCACCCCTTTTTTAGTACCAAATATTTTTTCCTTTCTATATCTCTGCTTTGGCATTCTTTTCTGTGGCCATTCTTTTGTATCTTGTCTCCTCTCGGCTTTCTCCCACCATCTGATTCTCTTCATTTTCTTCTAATACATCTTGGATACATATTTTCCTTGGTCTTCCCCCCCCCCCTTTTTTAGTACCAAATATTTGTCCATTTATATATCTCTGCTTTGGCATTCTTTTCTGTAGCCATTCTTTTGTATCTTGTCTCCTCTCGGCTTTCTCCCACCATCTGATTCTCTTCATTTTCTTCTAACACATGTTGGATCCATATTTTCCATGGTCTTCCCCACCCCCCTTTTTTTGTTTAGTACCAAATATTTTTCCCTTTCTATATCCCTGCTTTGGCATTCTTTCTGCAGCCATTCTTTTTGTATACGTCCCAACCGAGATTTTATAAATCTTAACTATTTCTTCTCCTTCCAGGATGCTATTCATCTCTTCATTATATCTTTAATCTCACCTTCTTTTAACAGCTCCGTAGATTCTCCTAATAATTTTCCTTTCTAATCTCTCCTTAGAGTCTCAATATCTTTATTAGCCAGGGGGTCCATGTCTCTCTGGCCCCCCTCCCAAAAAACACGTTACTATGGGTCTAATTAATGTTTTATATACTTTTACTCTTTGTTCTTCTTGTTATTAGCGACGATTTTAATACTGGGACGTTTGCGTAATGTGTGTGTATGTATATATATATATATCAGTTTCAGGAAATAACAACTTATAAGATTTTACGAAGCATTGATTTTTTATTTATTTTCCGTCGAAGGATCTTCCGTACATTCATCGACAATTTCATTTTCCCATTTCTTTTTTTTTCCCCCAGAGAGAACATTTTATTATACAGTTGTGTGAAGAAAAAAAAATTATTGAAGCACAATTATGTATAAAAATTATTCGTAGTTACACCTGAAGAGGTTTCAAAAAATTAATAATACGTTTTATTATCATTATTATTATTATTTTCATTTAAAACATATTTTCCGACGACCGTGGCTGGTTTATTAATTTAAAATTCAATTAAATCTTTTGTCGTTGTCCTTCTTCTTCTTCTTCATCCTCCTTTAGGCTACGCTCTCGACGATTCCATAGCAGCACGTCGCTCGTCCAAACAATTATTATTATTCCCCCCTCACTCCCCCTCCCTGAAAAACATGTCCAGTCCAGTTATTTTATTTTTCTATCCCCATTTATTTTATTTTTTTATTCTTTTTTTTAAAAAAATCCGCATTCCTCACCTTATCCAAACCACTTGGATGTTCCATCACCCGTTCCGACTACTTGATCTTAAAAAGCCCTCAAACCTTTTCTTGATCTCTCTTTGTAGTCCTTAAAAGTCATCGTTTTAGATTCAAAATTAGGTTAATACGTTGTTGTTGTTGTTGTTAAAAAATTGTATGTTTTGACTTGAGAAACTGTTTTAACTTTATGACGGTTTCTTTAACGTAAAAAAAAATGGTTCCAAATAAAAATAATTTTTAAAAGAAATTACACCATGTCTTAAGTGAGTAATTTTTTTTTAAAAAACTAAATGTTTTAAGATGTATTTTTGTGAATACAGTACGGCAAAAAATAACCCCCCCCCCTCCCTCCAAAAAAAATATATATATCAAACGTGACCAGAGTCAATTTGCCTCATGATTTTGCACATATTCAACATAAATATAATTACGCCTTTTTAAACAATAATTCACCTTAATTGGGTAATCATTATATTTAGTGAAATTAGAAAACCCTGAGAATGATAAATCTGTCCTGAGTTTGGGGGGAGGGGGGGGCGGGGGTCGACTCACAGAAAGCTCGGACAGGGCGTGTTTCAACATGGCCGCCGCGGGTTGTACCAAAGCAGCATGTTGTTTCGTATCTGCATCAGAATTTAGCTCCCTTAGAAACCGACAGATGTCTCTGTGGAGGGCGGGGGGGGGGGGGGGGTTGATACTGAAGGTTATGTTGCGCTGGAGGGTCTACTTTATTTATGCTGTTAGCCCATTGGCTACTGGAATTTCCTAAGTACAGAAGCGTTTTAATCCGACGGTTTTTGGTTTATCCCGACATATTTTTTATATTAAAAAAACAGTAATAAATATTTTATTTACCAGCGTAACGTCTGGCGCCATCATCTCTGGATGATTGAGTCTTCTTTACACACCTCTACGTTGAGAAACCAATATTCCAGGAGAAGAAATCTCATTTGGTCTGTTCCCGACCTTCCGCGGAACCTTGCAAAAGAAAAAACAGTTAAACGGCGAAGAAGAAGAAGAAAATGTCCTTACCGCGTGTGATTTGTTCACATCTTCGTGACGTGGTCGTCCTGGATCTTCTTAATCTCTCTCTCTCTCTTGCAGTGCACCGTAATCTAATCTTCGTCTGAGCAGAGGTAAAAGCGAGGTGAAACTTGCCCAGCAGAACGCGTGCACCTCCTGGCTTTCAACTGAAACGAGGCGATTACTTTTTTTTTTTTACGTTGGTATCTGCAATCACACGCGCGCGCGGGTCACAATGCTGCAAAATAGGAGAAACCTGCTCGTTCGTGGCTCGCCAGCGGTGGTGCAGACCACGAGCGAGACATTACCACGTGATGGTTCCTCGTCGCTTACCGCTTGGCTCGTTCCGCTGTCGCAGGTGGTGCAGTTCGACGCCGAGACCGGCCGCGTGCTTCGCGCCTTCCAGTTGGCCGACGACGTCGTCGCCCCGGATTCGCTGCTGGCCGACGTGGTGGTGGGCGACAACGACATGGCGTACATCAGCGACGCCAGCCCCACGACCCCGGGCATCATCGTGCTCAACGGCCGCGACGGCCGCTCCTGGAAGATGTCCGACGCGTCCAGCATGCGCGGGGAGAACATGTTCGTGCAGGTGGAGCAGCGCCGCACGGAGCTGCGCTTCAACGTCTTCGGCCTGGCTCTGTCGCCGCGAGACCCGACGGGTCGCTCGGAACGCCGCCTCTACTACGCGCCGCTCAACAGCAAGCACCTCTTCTCGCTGCCCGTGTCCGCGCTGGCCGACCCCAACTACCGCAGCAGCCTGGCGAACCTGGCCAAGGACCACGGCGAGCGGACGTCGCCCACGCAGGCCATGACCGTGGACGCTGCGGGGCGCCTCTTCTCCGGCCCGCTCACCGAGAGCGCCGTCGACCGCTGGGACACCACCAAGGACCTCTCCACGCGGAAGCTGCTCTCGCAGGACCACGTGCGTCTGCAGTGGCCCTCGTCCTTCACCGTCGACGACCAGGGCTACCTCTGGATCGTCTCCAACCGCATGCACATCTACATGGCCGGCACTCTCAACCAGTACGACTCCAACTACCGCGTCATCCGCTCCTTCATTGACGCCAAGTCGTACATGAACGACCTCACCGCGGCCCCGTCCTCCTCCTCCTCCCCGGCCTCGGCTTCGGGCTTGCCCACGCCCACGCCCTCGGCGACACCAACCTCGCACTCGCACTCGACGCCGCACTCCACCAGGACCAACGCTGCGCCGGCGTCGGTCCTCGCTTCGGTTCCACTTTTCCTCGCGGCTGCCATCGCTCGCATTTCCTTGGCCTAAAGCAAACAACCTTCTCTTTCCTTTAGTGATGAACACGCGGACGCAACACGAAGAAAACACTTCCAGAACCTCAAGTATATTTGAATTTTTTTTTTTTTACAAACAACATATGGAGAGCCATAATTATTTAGTGCTTCGCTATTTCAATATCGCCATGATATAACTCGAGAAACTAAACACCCCCAACAAATATCATCTCACAATCTGCTTAAACACTTCACAACTGTTAGGAGGAAGGTTTAGAAGTGGCGGTGCTGAAACAATCAGCACTGTACAATTATTATGAAACAAAGATGTTATACTTGCACGATTAATTTTGTCATTAAAGAATATTTGCGGATATGCAAGATTCCTGATTTTGAAAAACAGTCCAGAAAAAGGCTTGCAATTATTTCATATTAAATGTTTAGTTTCTAGTTTACATATTGTAATATTGAGAATGAATTTGCGCTATTTACAGTTTACACGTTCCGTCTTTCTGAAACGTCCGAGGGCCTTTCTTCGATGAGGCTGGAAAAGCGTACAATTCAATTATCGAGTATCTTAGTTTGACGTGCATCTAAAACATCTTTATCACAGCAATATATAATGGTTTTTTTTACCTATTCCTGTCTCCTCATATCAGTGTTTCTGTACGCCCCACTCATATGAATTCTTAAGATTAACGTTGTTAAATTAGGTACGGACTGCAGTGCGCTGATGAGGTCACCTGTGTTTTCCCTCCTACCCAATATATAGTCTTGTACATTGTACATAATGTTTTATCATTCTCCCTTGTGTCGTCATCATCATTTGTTATCACATCTTCACGTCCTATATTCATTACCATTCAACCCATAACCCCCCTTACCATATAACAAACTACAAAGATGATAAAATTTTAGTCAGAAGATAATTGTATGTAATGTACATGTATGTGTGAATTTAAGAATAAAATGTAAAGTACTACCATACAATACAGGTAACGGAGTTACTTGTTTCATGCTTTTTATTTTCTGCGTCAACAGCCTGCAACTGAATCTAGTGAGAAAAAAATTCAGATTTGTACCATGACCCGATGAACTACCAGATATCGATTTTTATTTGTGTAATTTTGCAACTTCATAGCGGCAATAAAACCCCATTTTGTTGTATATACTACCTGCTTAAGCCAATTAATATGTGCTTTTAGTGTGTGTGTGTGTTGTGGACGCACATCTTCATTAACTAATTTTAATTATTGCCATGTAAATTTCTAAACACCCACAAATTAATTGCTTCTTTTGCAGACAATTTTTTCTATCAAAGAACAGCTTTGATGATCCATAATTGAGACTCTCGTAGAAATAATTATGGGTGTTACTAAAGTACAATACTTTAAATACTGTTGTCCTTTATTATTCTGTGGTTACTTGTTGAGCAAGAAGAATCGTATTGAGGAATTTGGATACAAGTGGCCCCAAGTCTTCATTTGGGAAACCATCCCACAGTTTGTTCGAATAACTGTGAGGAAACCATCTATGTCACAAACCTATTTTAATTTTACACCTCAAGTTCATTAACAGAAACAGAGTATATTCGAAGAACAATGAAGCTCGAAACTGAATATTGCCAAGTTAATACGACTATCATTTAGCACATAATTTAAATACGAGACACGTCTAGACTCTTCAGGCCAATAGAAGAAAGCAATTTGAGAAGAATTAAGTAATAATTAAGCACTGTATGAGTTAAGTATTACTACTTCAGCCTGATGAAGCTCTTCCAGTTAATAAAAGTTTTTTAACTTCAACATTATGAATTGACAAAAGCGATAACAACGTTTGAAAAAATTCCCCCTATGAAAGTTCTAAATTCCTGAATGGTTTGTTATGAACCACACATTGAGACAGCAAAGTAGACTGACCTGAAATCAACAGTTGGTCCAATCCTGCTGAGTGAAGATATTACAAATTTTCGAGGACTCGAGCCTCCTCCGTCAGGAGCAGGTCTGAACTGCGAATAACTGTTATTAAAATTGTAATGAATAATAAAATGTTGCACAAATTTAATTATGCCAGCAAAACAGCTTTTGCATGTAAATAAATGCATTACTTCTTTTCATCTGCTTCACTTTAATAGTTTACTTCTTTAATAAATTGAAAAACTATTTATTTAAAATCCTATTATTTTAATAATTAATTAACTAACCAAAATATCTTCATGTTAAACATGAAGGATTAAAGCTTCACACATTTCTTTAAAAATTATTAAAAGGTATTGTCTCCATATATATATATAATTGCAATATTGGTATGGAAAGAACAGAGAGATAGGTTGTGGCTTACCTGAAAGTGAAGTGTGGTGTTGCCATAAGGAACTGAAGGTTGTTCTTCAAATTTTCGGAGGCTCTCAGCCTCCTTCTTCAGGAAGGAGTGTTACACCATTCCATGCACCGGCCAGCTGCGGACTGCAGAGTTTTGACCGCCGCACGGCCAGTAGCCCATAAACAATCAACACCCCACCACGCCACTAACTTTCTCTCTCCACGGAAGGTTATCTCTCTGTCCTTTCCATACCAATATTGCAATTATTTTTGACAATGTCACATCCTTACTATTATAAATAATATATATATATATATATTAAATATTTTTTTCCTCAGAGCTTTGAATATTATGAATAAAGATTTATGCAGCACAAATGTGTTTCTTTCATTGGTGACATGGAGATAAATAATAATCTCACATATACAAATATATTGAAAAATACAGTAACATTATTTATTCATTTATTAGGTTGTCAAGATTTTTCTGCAAGAACAGTCACTTGAACAAGTTATCAGCAATACCAAATTATGACAGCGAGGAAAGTGAAGATACCAATACAGAAGCATGGCTCCAGCGTGCACTGCAGGAGGAACAGTATAACAAAGCCAAGCTGCATCAGAATAGTAGCAAATTGCAGCAGGCGGTTACACAAACTCCAGCCCCAGAAACTACGGAGGACTGGTTGGAATGTGCAATGCAAGACGAAGAATACTTCAAGGCCAAATTGCAACAGTCTTGCAAATTTAAAAAATCTGTATCTTTCAATTAAGTATATCCTTAATTTTTTTGGAGAATCTAATGAAATTGTTTAAGCTTACAGTGTTTATTCAGATGGAGTAATAAATAATTGAAATAATAAGTAATTTATTATAGACATCACATTTAATGATAACACTTCCAGCAGAATTCTTTAAAAAAAGAAAAATTAAGTTAATAATCAAGGGTTCTTCCAGTTGAATACGGTCCTGTCAGGTAATCAACCAAGTAGAATCGTCACCTTTCTAGGATACTTCAGCATGTGTCATTGCACCGCCATCAAATAATGTTTCTTAAACTGAAGACAGAAATGGTATAACATGCTGGAACGTCATGGCGAGTTGACGATTCCACCCAGTTGATTAGCCAAAAGGACTGTATTCAATAAATAAACAATTATTTCAATTCTGGCCCACAAGGACAATAAATCAATCAAGAAGTATTGATACAAGATAACTCAGTTGGGTCATTTAAATTATAGAATAAGATTATGTTACAGAAACAAATATGATGAAATTTTCTCAAGATTCCAATTGGCTAAGTTCGTCGAAAATATGCAACGTTTGGATGGCTGTCATCTTCAGTTCACCACTGGATGACATAGACAACCATTGAAACATTACGTTCATTGACGATCTTGCCCAGTTGGAATCCCAAAACAAAACATTGAGTCTACAAAAAAATTATGTTATGCATGTTTATCAAAGAGTGATGTTAATTACCAGAATAAATACTTAAGTAGGATAACATAAATACATAAGGTAATTTTTTAAAAAATAAGGTAATATTTTAAAAAAAAATACATGTCAAAAAGTCAAACATGATTGCATTTGCAAGGAACACAGGATAGAATCAATATGAAATACTAACAATTGCAGTGATTGATTCTCAATCACCGAAACCATAACACTGATACAAAGAAATTCACAAAGTACATAAATATATTTTTATTGTACAAATAAATAAAAGGAGTTATCAAACAATAAAAAGTATTTACATTTACTCACTGCTACTATCACTTTCTATTATAATACAATTCCTTTTGTTTTGCGTTACTACTGGTTCCTCGTCGTTGCTGTCAAGACACAAGTTTATTTCTTCAGCAGCTCTTTTCACAGCTTCTTTCTTTACATTATATTGACTGCCATTGTCAAGTTTTCTCACGGAAGTACGGTCACTACTTGATTTGGCAATGTTCCTACCAGATGCACCACTCAGACTTGGATTGACGTCATTTTCAGTGGAGTTTTTATTTGGTGTATCACATTTTACATCTTTCAAGTCCTTCAATTTTCTTTTAGCGCGCTGTTTTTTGAGTGTTTTTTCTAATTCACTACTGTCACTCACAACAAGGGATGTCGGACTATTTCCCTTGATTTGCATAATAATTTTGTGACCATCATTGGATGTCATGGCTGCTCTAGGTCCTGTAAAAAATTAAAGCACTCACTTTAAATTGAAACTTACAAAATGGGGGGGGGGGGAACTGTAGGCTGATAAGAAGACAATTTATTATTTAGTAATATCCAAATACAGGAAATTTACTTATTAACAACTTCGGTTATAGATTTGTCTGCAGTCTACTGCACTGATGTTTGGAGTTAAATTGACAGGTCTAATAAATTATCAATTGAAAAAAGTTGTTATATTCTTTAGATAGAAGGCATGAATATTAATGTAGCTAACACAGGTTGAGATAAATCAAACAACTTTAAGAACAGATCACTAAATACTTAGCGTAATTTTAAATAAAACTAAATTATCCTGCTGACTAGCTTTATGTATCACTTTTTAATAGTCTAAACATACCTCTTGTGATATAACTGATGGTAGAGTATGGAGTGAAGTGGAAATCTTCTCGGAAGTAGCCTTCTACGAGCAGGTGGCCAACTATATTTTCACATGTTTCACGATCTAACTTGGGTACCGGAACACTGTTGACTCTTACTTTAGCTTTCCCTTTCCCAAGCCAAGCCTCAATTAACATTTGTGCTGCAATTATTAAATTTATGACAGTATTTTAATGTTTTCCCTTATCAGAAAAACAATTTGAAATTAAAAACACTTCATGTTAACCTGTGAGTTTGACATCGCCTACTCCGGCATTCTGTATTATTTTATAGAGACCCCGGCAATAATTTCCAATATCCACCTCCTTAGGTTCACGTGGTCTTCGACAGTGGTCACACATAGCATTGCAGTCCACAGACTCCCAGGCTTCATTAAAATGTGAAGCTATTATCGATCTACGACATCTAAGGTAAGAAAAAATAATATCACCTTGTATAAAAATCCTAAACTGTGAACAACTTCATAAAGAGGTAATAATTAAAGCTAAGGGGGAAAAAAACACTTACGTATTAGAATTCAAACAATAAGCCAAAATCCCATACAAATTTTCAAGTCCAGTTTGCTGTGAGAACACCATGGTGCTCAGTTTGAAAACATCAGTCAGTCTGTAGAATAAAATACAATCAGCACGATTGTCGTCTCTACCAGCTCTTCCACTTTCCTACAAGGCAGGAAAATGATACATACTATGAGGTGAATAGACAAACATTTCACAAATAAATGATTGAAAATTTAAATAAAATAGTTTTAAATGATGTTGCGAATGAGAAAGTAGAAACACTCCAATGCAGAGTTTTGTATGTGTAACATCAGCACACCATGTGGCAATCAAACAATACACAGCACATCAAAGATTGAAGACTTTCCCGGTGTAAATAACATGAAACGGAATGGTCCAGGACTTTGCCTAGTAGATGACGACAGAGCTTCTAGTCGTCGAAAAGTCGCGTTTTAATCTATTAAACCCGTGTGAAAACTGAGAACTGTTTATCCAACGATACACAGCACATTATCCTACAAACAGTAAATTACAATAGAACACTCTAAATTCTCACAAAAAAAACCTAAGAAATATACTTCACAAGAAATAACCACGATGTGCACAGTTTGCTTGAGAATTCATTACCGAAACATTATTAATGGATTGAAGAAGAAAATAAACATTAGGTAACTAAAGGTTCAATATTAAAATAAAAGATGATATATTATTTTTGTAAGATCTGAGAAAGCTTTACCTGGTAGAAATTTTCCATTGATTTTGAAATGCAATGATGTATCACAAAGCGTACATCAGGTTTGTCTATTCCTAAACCAAATGCAATAGTTGCTACCACAGCCTGAAAGAAATTTTAGAAATTTACAAATTATTCATTTATAAATGAAACCATAAACAATTATACTTACCAAGTAATCTAGACCTATCACTAATTTTTTTTTTTTTCAAGTTCATACCTGATATTCTCCACTCAGCCACTTTATGTGAACTTTACTCCTGAGATTGGGATCCAAATTAGCGTGGTACATTCCTAATGCAATTCCCCTTTCCCTCAGTCCTTTCATGATATCCTCACAGTCCTTTATGGATGTTGTGTAGATTATTCCAGACTTACTAGCATATTTGTGCTTCAGCAGATCTTCCAACTGGGAAAGGCAACCTGCTTGGCTACTTGGTTTTATTCTAACCTACAATCAAGTGTGAGATATACAACTTAGTGTAAATATATTTCTAAGTGGGAACTGTACTTTTGAAATTTCTTCATTACATATATTTACTACAGCAGGATCAAACATAAAATATATTTGCGTGACACATATTTGTTTCCTGATAGAGAATGTCTTAGCTTATAATGTTAAACTTTAAATGGAATGGAACATATTGAGTACCAAACATCAACCAACAATAAAATATATCATTTCTGATAGAATTTTATTTTTATTTTACCACAATTAAAATCTGTGTGGATACAAATATGTCAAATTAATGAGAATACAAAATATTTAGACGCTTACGATCAAGTAAAACTGGAAGTCAAGATGAACAATATGAGGCAAATAAAAAAGTGCCAAAGTGAAAGCTGAGTAATGAGTAAATTCTTTACTAAATAGCAGTACCTCATAATACAGATTTGGTCTGTTGAAAGTTGCCTTCAAAACCAGGCATCCTTGAATGTTCAGCATTTTTTGTACGTCAACTATAACTTTGGACGTAGCAGTAGCAGTAAGACCGAGCATTGGAACATCAGGGAACATGCCTTTCAAAACTCCTAAGAATTGATAATCTGCAACAGAATTTAATAGGAAACTCCAGTTAGTTTCATAATTTTACATATACTGAATGTTATAAATATTTTATTTAATCACTCATAGAACGCATTATAAATGAAATAGGGAAACCGAAGGGAACTTACCAGGTCGGAAGTCGTGTCCCCACTGTGAACAACAGTGTACTTCATCAATTGCAATCAGTGATAGGCGTTTCATAATGTACATTTTTTGAAGCTTTGTCATGAACCTTTTGCTTTTAGCCATCCTTTCCGGTGTTACATATAACAGTTTCAAATTAGCTTTTTTATCGACCATTGCCTGTAATATTGAAGAAACATTAAAAAGCAATTGGTTTGATAAAATGTATTATAAAGTATCCTATAATGGAACAGGACAAATCTACTAATGTTGCCCATGACAAAGCGTTAATTGGCATTTGAAAGCTAATGTTCACAAAAACAGTGAAACGATAACAATCAACCTCAACAAAATAAATCATCTCTCTCACACAGAAATGTTGCAGAACAGGAAAGAAAAAGGGAAAATATTGACGTATTCACACAACACATTCTAAAGACACACATTAACATATGGGCATAAACACTTTTAAAAAAATACATCATTTAACTAATTTTTGATTTTGTATAATATATAGTCAACTTGAATTTTAACTCACTGTCATAATCATATTCATATGACTCTTAGAAGTTGCACTGCTCAACATTTCAGCAGCAACATTTAGCTTTTTTAATCCCATTATCTGGTCTTCCATTAAAGCTAATAGAGGACAAACAACAACTGTAACCCCTGTGAAATCAAATATTAGGTATGTGAATTTCTTCAAACTCTTTTATGGAACTGAACAAAATAACAGACAACGTTAATTAAAGTAACATTTAATATAAATAGACATACCTTTGCTTATGACTGCTGGTAGTTGATAGCAGAGACTCTTCCCTCCACCTGTGGGCATGATGAGTATCACATCCTCTTTCGATAGCGCCACATTCATGGCCGACAGTTGAAACGGCCGAAAATTGGAGATTTTGAATGTGTTTCGCAGAGCTGATGCGAGGTCTTTTGACCATGGGAACCCTGTTATAATACGTATGTTACAAAGGCACAAAATACAGTAACAAAAGCTTAAGGTGTGAATAAATATTATATATGAATCCTATTAAAGACTATTTTAAATCAGTAAAAGTCAGGAATTAAAATAGAATGAAACATAGGTTTGCAATAAAAAAATGACATGAACAGTAGTAAGAATAATTATATCAAATCCCAACATATAAACAATAAATGATACACTTAAACACTAGATTCAGTAAAATTTTTGACAACTGTTTTAAAAGAAGGCCTAGAGTCATATCTGATAAGGCCAGATTTTCAAGTTAGTAAAGATACCCATTCTGTGAAATATAGTAAATACAAACTGTCTAAGAACAAAGTACATGCAAAAAGTAATCTAGATATTGTCTTACTTTCCTCATCCCAGTTTTGTTTGGCCAGTGACTGGCTTTTCCGTAGCAAGGCCTCGTCATTAACTGCTTGCTTTCTTAACAAAAGCACTTTTTTCCTCTCATTAAGTTTTTGGATGGCAGCATCAATTTCATCTACTTCGTAATCAATTGCAAGTAACTCTTCTTCGGGTGATGCTAAAGGGTAAAGTAACAGCAAAATTCAATTAAAAAAATATACCAGACTTATTCCAAGCATTCAATTTGCAATAAGGACGAGTTCTGTTCATAATTTAACAACCGGAAATAAGGTAACACAGTTAGAACAATAACAAATCAGTCATTAAATTCAAATTAACTTTAATTAATAATCCATTTAACACACAGTGTAAAACTACACAAATGAGGGAGGGGGGTGGGGAATCTTACGTTTGTAGACATCTTTATTGGAAGTCATCTTTCCTGGCGACTCATAAACCAAGTATTAATGTACAATCCAATTCGTCAAATTTACCTGCAGAGCAAAAATTATTTGATTAATAATTGATTTTCTCCTCAAATACTTTCAGAAAGTTATATTCAATAATTATGAAAAACAATTGTAATTTATTATAATTTCTACAGCAGAATAGTTCTTAAAATAAATGTATTCAAAAATGAAGAAATACAATTTTCAATAAGAGAATGATAAAATTCATCATTAAAAATGAATTACTGTTGAAAAGGTAAAAAGTACCGGTGCCAAAAAAAAAGGATATAAACAATAGCATGACTGTTAACAATACAAAATGACAGAAGTCATAATAACTAATAGCATGTAAAAATAGAAAACAAACTAATAAATTTATTATTAAAATGAATATATTTAACAGACAGATAAGAAACATATAACAATATAAAAATTATGGTGTTCGTAACGTAATTTTACTGTTCAAATCCTGAAATATTAAACCTATACAAAATCATTTAGGGGGAAATGTCAAAAAAAAATACCCTGGTCAGTTGCGCCTCATCCAACTTAAAGTGTGAAAACAACAGGAAAATGCCGTTACGAGAGCAAGCAGTTGACACAACACAGTCCCAGAATCACATTTCATTTTCAAATGGCAATGAATTGTACGAACTGTAATTATTAACCAAACGGCATGATTGTACCAAGACTACATTCAGGCAGATTCGAATTTTTAGTAAATAAATTAATCGAACGGCTCATGTCGATACCATTTTCAACGATTGTCGACACGCGCTCTCTTGGTCGATGCAGTTTCTGGACTGTGCGGGTTGTTGCTTATGCGTGACACATTTTGCCCTGTTGCTCCTTTTTTTTATATATATATACCCGAATCGTATTCAGTAGTAGCATGGAGAGACCGACTGTCGTGAAAACTCGTCAGCCTACCATTTGATCAGTAAAAACAATGCCCCTTCCTAAACTCTTCAAGAAAGCGTCCAATTACATATTAGGCACACATACAACAACTTCCACGCCACCTTTCAATGATGGGGAAGTTGTCTTCTGTGAGTGACATTACCTTAAAGCTTTCTCGTGTCGCTTGGCTACATAGCATGCATACATAATTCCCCTGCCATGAGATGTTTCGTTACTTGAAATGTTTTTGTCAACTCTTGCTACTGTTATGTTGAATGTTTTTATTTGTCACATCTTCTCGATTCTCCTCCTGCTTCGCATGACAATGTTAATTTTTTTGTAACTATAAGCTGATGACTTTTACATAATTTATATATATATATATATATATATATATATATATATATATATTTTAATGTTTGAACTCTTGAGAATAGAGTTCTGTATACAAACATTTTTATATTTACTGCAATCTGCTCTTCAAACAACAGACTTAATGTACCTGTGGCATTACAGATTTAGTTGTTACACTTGTATTATTTATATTTCCCCTTTAAGTTAATAATTATATCACTGCCCTTATACCAAACTAAGCAATAAAAATTCGATTGATACTTCTTACTTGTTTTGTATGGCGTCTTCCATACCGTCCCATCATCTCGGGAAACATCCAATTTAGCAATCGTCTACCATAATGCCGTTTCCTTACTGGTACAAGATACCATATGTGAACGCTAAACTTTTTTTTTTGCGGTCTGATTGTCATTATATATATGTTAAAACTGAAATTATTAAACAGAATTAGCCCAGCAGTCACTTAATGCTTTCAAATAACACAGCTAAATGTTGCTATACAATAAGCGATTACGGGAAATAATGTTTCCATTAAAAGGGGGGGGGGGGGTTAACATATTATACAGTTAATCTATTTCCAATGGAGCAAAATAGATTTAAAGTGCATTATTAAACTTTATTACAATGCTCGCCAAAAAAGTGGAGTTATATTAAAACAAAAAATCCATTAAATTCAACTTTGCTTATCTAATCTCTTTCATCCTACTGCTAACTACAGCAACATCCAGAAATATTAGCAAAAGAAATACAGTAACAAATATTTTTTCTCCCTCCCAATCACGCTAAACAAAAGATATAATAATAATAAGTAATGAACAAAGAAATTTGTCAATTCAATGGTATTTTATGTAATATAACTGATGCAAATAAATGCTTAATTTTTTTAAAAAAAAATCTTGTTGAATTTGCAGAGGGGGGAAGAAAAAAAATACCTCATTATACATTAAACAAATTATGTTTTAAAATAAAATATAATATTTAAAATAAAAACAAGTGAGATACACAATAAAAAAAATTAACAACTGTATTTTAACATAGTTAATTTGTTGCAATAAAATATTTTAAAAAGAAACGTAAAAGACTTCACGTTTCTTATGATTGAGGTCAAATCTTAAATGTTGTATTGTTCTTAAATAAAAATGGTTGTATTATCAATAAAACGTTTAATTTATGTTTTGTTTTCATATCCTAAAATTAGAAGTTTCATACCTATGAATATGCATTTTCCTGTTTAATGTGACCAATCAAATATTGTCTGCCAACCTTTGCACCTTTAAGTTCTCTCAATTGCTTGATATTTTAGTTAATGGCTTCTACAGATTTTCTGTCAACAACAGTTACTATTATTTACTAAATTTTGTCTCTACTTCTGGTTAATTCCCTCTTACCTAATTATGTTTCCATTAAAATTCAAGGTTCATTTCATATTTTTTTGCTTAGCCTAGTTAAATTTTCAATTTAGCTTACAAAGATCACACTCCATTTTTAGTTTTCTAGTTTTTAAATTATGTAGACTCCATTTTTCCCAGAAAGGGCTTCATGCATTCTTTAACCTAAATAAAGTAATAAAATTGATTAAGACAATGTTACACATTTCGAAAAACTGTAGTACATTATTGTCAATGGAGACTGTTTCGTAATCTATAAAGTACTCCATTTTTGATAAAGTGGGGGAGTGGGAAATAACACAAATTTATATGATACTATGACATGGTCATATAATTCTCTGTAAGGAAAATAAAGTGGGATACTTATCAAGGAGAGTGAAAGATGAACTCAAGGCCAGTCGTACCCATCTATTCAGCGTCTGATAACAAAACATTCCAGTATACACAGAAATTAAATCATTAAGACCCTAATAAATACCAACATTTTAATTATCACATTATGTATTCAATATTTAATAAGATAAAGTGAAAAGTCTTCCCACATATGAAGTTCAACTTCCGATATGGTTTCAACAGTATTGAAATTTTTTTTGTTTACGTTCAGTGCTGGAGGAGGTCTGCCAATTGGTAGAAGGAATGTTGCATGAATTTGTGTGTTTGGACAAAGAATTGAGTGTTGGAAATTTATGTATTTAATGAACGTATCTCTGGTAACAGATTTAAGTATACGAATGGTTTGGAAGGTGGAGTAAATTTCAGGATACCATCCCCCCTGATGACACAAGACATTGAATGGCTTTACACTCTTAATTTCCTAGATCGGCAAATTTAAAGGAATTTCTGGGGTTGAAAATAATCTATAAAAAGGTCACACTGACACACAACAACAACAACAAAAAAAAGATTAAATACACAAGTTGTTTCCAAATAACAGCTGGTTTTGTGATCTCACTATCATAACACATATTTCCATAAAAACAGATCTCTAAAAAAAATCTTCCAAGCTAAAATGTGGATTAATCATAGAGGCTACTAATATGTCGAGCACAAGTACGTTCAATGTTGAAAACAACTTTCTCCCAACAAATATTTCTATTTCAAATAACAGAATTTATGCTAAAGTAATTAATTTTTAATTTAAGTAATTAGAAATCTATCAAGAAAACGAGTAATCACTGTATATACTATTTTCTGTCTTTCTTCCACCATATTCCTTTATTTACACTGATTAATCTATGTGTCATATGTAATTATTACAGATGTATAACAAATTCAACAATATATGAATCAATACTAATGGAATGTTAAGACTGAAACATAAACCTATACGAGTATAATATCTAAATAGGTGTTTCTTTTTTTTACTTCCCCTTTCCTCACTTTTCATGGTTTGTAATTTCTTTCCTTATAATTTTAAATGATCACTTTTCATATATTTTTCTGCATTTATATACAATTTTACAGTGGAAAATTTTAATAACCGTGTTATGTCACAAATATATTTTTTTAAATTTATGATGATATATATAACTATGTTATTTTGACTATCGAGAAAAGTAATAAATAAATAAACATCAGCCAATTTTTAAGTCCATCCAAATTTTTTAAAACCTGAACATGATTTGTCACAAATTAAGGATACTCAAAATTTATGGCTCATCCATAAAATATATGCGATATCGCTTGCGTACCTCATGGAAATCCATTAGTGAATTTATTATGTGAAGACTTTCTTCATAATCAATACATACACAACAGTTATTTTAAAGCAGGCTAAAAGAAAATGGCAAGCTGCATTCTTAATATTTGACACCCATATTCCTGATTTTAAACTTAATACTCCACAATAAAGTGTAAACTGAGGACATTTATAACTCTAAATCAATTCACACCATATTTAGAAACTTTATATTGTTTTTATAATCTGCAGGTAAAAACAATGTTTGTGTACATCCACCTACGTTGCTCCGACAAGACTGCGATGTTGTTCACCATCCTGGTTACTTGACTGTAAATTGTCAGCTGTGTGTGGACCACAGCAAACCTACATTATGCCTCACTTGGATTCCCAACACCACATTAAGGAAGAATCCCTGGACGATTGAAAAGCGTTCCTCGTTAAGTGAGCAGTAAGTAAATATAACTTCTTGTGATAAAATGCTTAATGGTAATATTTTTGCAGTTTTCAAATCTTCCTTAGGCTTTCTAACTTATTTACTTTATCTTAAGAACTTCACTAATGCTTACACTACTCTTCACACTAACTATCTTAATATCAGTTAAATTTCTTGTTTAATATTCAAAACTTTCATATTAGCATTCTAAGTGCTTAGTGCTGAACAAGTGTAGGTTAAATAATATTTTGAGTGACTTGCTAATTATTTTTGCTCAAAATAAATCCTTATTTATGGAATTTTGCAAATTTAGTGTCCTCAGCAAATGCAACTATATCCAATTTTCATTTCTTGTCAGCAGTGATGAGCAGACTGATCTTATCAACTCTTCTAGTAAGTCATCTTCGGACAAAGAACTAGTGCCTCAATGTAACAGTGTCATTCCAGAATATTGTAGACAAAGTTCAGCTGAAAGTGTAGAATCACATTACAGTACTTTTGACCACAGTTCACATGCAAATTCAAATGGCTATGGACAACAAAAGTGTCTCACAGAGAACAAAGAGAGTTCTCCCACCATCTCAGAACCAGAAAGTGTTCAGAACTGTGTTACCATTAGTAGTGTAGAAGACAATAGTTTCACCCCCGACCTGGACACGGTCCAGAGTTTGCCTAAAGACTCCACACAAGAATCTGACCTACATACAGTCTCATTTTTTAGTGAAATTGATGATGAAACCAATAAAAATCTCAGTGTGGAGAACTGTGAGATGTCAAGGGATCGTCAGCCAAGCCCATCACCATCTCAAGCATCTAGCTGCAGTTTAGCTGCACCGTTATCTTACTTGGGTGCAACTGGAGGTGAGCTTCAAAGTCACAACTAGAATGTTTAAATTATAAAAGATTTAATGGAAACACACATTTGTGCTACAGATTTTATAGAATGTATAAATGTCCCAACGTATATAATTACATTGATGATATTTAATAGTATAATTCATTCTTTCTTCTTCTTTCCCACTAACATACTAACAGCAGGTATTCTTTTGTAGAAGATGTACCTACTTGGATGAGCTCTCCAGAGCTGTTAGCTCTACGGCACAATCTAACTTTTCCTGAAAGTGTAACTGCTTCTCCAGTAGTTAGAAGAACTCACCGGTGTCGGCGTTTTTCTGTTGATCTAAGTAGGTTATTGTAAGAAGCCAGTAAATTTTGCCATCCTGAGAACAAAATTTAATGAAATAAATTGTATTTTATTTGTAACTCTCAGGACTTTAACACCTTGTGTATGCACAGGAAAAATATGTTAATATAAAAAATTATCATCTACTAATCTAGCATATTGAAAATCTTTAAAAAAAATACAATATATATTTGTTCTATGAAGCTTTGAATGATTGTATTACTGAAAAGAAACACTAGATTCAATTAGAATAATGTCAGTTATAGAATTTTCAGCCAGTATAATTTTGTTACAGGTCAGATGAGATCGCTAAGACTGTTTTTCAATGACATTGCATGTACTTGCGGTCAACTGGTTGTAGCATCTAGAGAAAGCCAATATAAAATTCTCCATTTCCACCATGGAGGTCTTGATCGTTTAGCTAGAGTCCTTCAGGAATGGAATTTCTTACTTCATTCACCACAGCCATCTGCTGACGATAGTCTTCCATACAGACACTTTATGGTTTGCAGGTAAGTGAACATGTTAACGTGTCACTCCTGATATGGAGCAGCATTTGACATTTGTCATTAACTTAACTATTGCCAAAAGTATCCATGTTTTATAAGTACATAAGTACAAAGATTGAAGACTTTCCCGTTGTAATTGTTTCTCGGTTTTCACACGGGTTTAATAGATTAAAACGTGATGTTTCAACAACTAAAAGCTCTGTCGTCATCTTCTAGCTTTTACTTTTATTAGCTGTATACTTTTGTATTCATTCCCTGATAATTTAAACTTATCCTTCTAATATTATATTTTTAAAAAAACGTTAAAGATATTTTTTGTCATTGAAACATCAGTTTACAGTACATTAATAAACTAAAGAAATAATCTATTCAGGTTATTAAAATATGTTCCCTTACAAATTTATTTACTTGTAATAACATTCAGGTTAAACAAAATCTATATGTACTAAGCATGTGTTGTGATATTCTTACAATGGTTGTACTTAATTGTTCAGGCCAGAAGTAAGTCAGGAAGAACTTCACCCTGAGGAAGGTCATGCTATGCCACTAGATGAAGAGATGTGGAATAGTTTGCTCAATGAAGATGGACAGTTAGAGGACGACCTCATGTTGAGAAAGGTGCAACATTTTTCCGTCAATAATTTCAATTGATAGAAATCATATTGATAGTAGTCATAACAAAGAAAAATAAACTAACAGAGAGAAATAAAAACTTTGCCTCTGTACTGATTTTTAGGAATTGTCATGTTTGTCTAGGTACATGCTGTATTAAACTATGATAGACTATTTATTTTAATTAATGATATTTGACCATGTACATTTTCTGCTAATTAATCACGTCAACAGTTTGTCATTAATATAAAATAGGAACTGTAATGAAATAGTATTCAGAAAATAAAGACTTCAATCACCTTCTTTCAATCTGTACACAGATTATATTTTTATATACAAATGATCATATTTCACACAATTGAAAAGAAAATTATAATTGTATCTGGATCTTTTCATTAAAGATATTAATTCTCTATTACACTTTTTCTAGGGTATATTTTTTGGGGGTCTGGCTCCACCAGTAAGAAAAATAGTTTGGCCATTCCTTCTTCACTTCTACTCATTCCAGAGCACATATGAAGAGAGAGATCAAATTTTAGCTATTCGAAGACAGGAATACCATGAAATAACGTAAGTTGAAGGCACATATTCTTTCAATTTAATAATCTCTATTTTTTTAAAAAAAAAATTGATTCGAGTATTTCTAACTTGTAATTTCATTGTAGACGTCGAAGACTAGAAATGGACCCAGAAAATTTTCAAAACTTTTGGAGAAATATCCAGTGCATTGTGGAAAAAGATGTTATCAGAACTGACCGTGGAAATCCTTATTATGCTGGAGAGGATAATCCAAACATAGAGGTGATGAAGTAAGTGATGAAACTAAAATTTGTGTCAAGTTAATGTATTTTACAAAAGTGGTAGTGTTTCAACTTGCTTCATTTCATCAGGTACAATTAATTACTACAGACTACCTTCATTTAAAGTAATTCTTTAATTAGGTTGGATGACATAATCTAAAGGTATCGAAAGCTTTTCTTGAAAATTTCTACACCCTGAGATGATATCAATTTCACTGTCAAAATTAAATACATAGTTAAAAAATGTGATTGTGTTTTAAGGAGCAACTCTTGCTTTTCATTTTCTTTTCTTTTAGGAATATTTTACTGAATTACGCTGTTTATAATCCCGGATTTGGCTACACACAAGGGATGTCTGACCTTTTGGCTCCAGTTCTCACTGAGATACAGAACGAATCAGACACTTTTTGGTGTTTTGTTGGTCTAATGCAAAAGGCAATTTTTGTGTGCACTCCGACTGACAATGATATGGACAAAAACTTGGTAATCAATTCATTGTAATTTGAACTGGAGTACATTAAGGTTTCCAATTAAATCTATATTACTATAAGAGAATAATTTATATACATGGCCATATTTTTATTTCAAGTAAAAAAATCTCACACATTTCAGTGTTACCTCAGAGAATTAATTCGCATTATGGTACCAGATTTCCACAATCACTTACTCCGACATGCAGATGCACTCGAACTCCTCTTCTGTCATCGGTGGATTCTGCTGTAAGTTCATTCCTGTAAAACACGAGGCATTATCTTATAAAAATATTTGTGTGTAAACTCGTCAAATTTTCTGCTTCTCCAACAGCAATAACTTGTATTCTAACATAATTTATTTCAAAATAGGATGATTTTGACTGACTAAAAACTTCTAATTGCCAACATATTAAATACCTCACTTTTTAAAATAATTTTTGCTGACTATTTACAAAGCAGTATTGAACTTAAGCTTAACTGTACCCTTAATGATCCTTCATCAGTCTAATTGACTGGTTTGATTGTTGTCCCCTCTCATGTCAAGTATTTGCACCATCTGAAATTCGTAATTATCTGATCTATATACTGTTATCACTATCTTCTACTTCCCTCCATTGAGTTGATAAACCTGGAATTCTCACTCCATGCCCCATCATCTTGGCTAGTCTTAACTGGAAAAAAACTTACTCTCCATTTTTTAATAACTGCTAGGAATAATTTTAAGTTATAACCTTATTCTTTTACAGTTATAGCTTAATTTCCTGAATAACAATGTCCTATAAGCGAACATTTTATATATATATATATAATTAACTAAGGTAAAATTATGGAATTAATTCACATATTTATTAAGCAATTAGTTTCTATTAACTCATTTTATTTATTCAGTAACATGTCAGTTTTACCTATTTTATCAGGAGCTCAGCTTGACATAGATCTATTCCATTCAACATTAAATTTTGATAAGCTTTAAACTCACAACTTCGGGTTTCCACCCTTTTGAGATGACCATGTCTACAAAATTTAAATTTTTCTGCAAACATTCACAACCCTCCCTCCTCTGTTTCTCATGTGAGCCAGCCACACAGTATACATTTGAATTCAACAATGTGCAGTCAATTAACAAAAGGAGCATTCTGCCGATCTCCTTTGCAGAAGGCGAACATAGTATCAAAAATGTTGTATTAATCATGAGGAGGCAAACCACCCTCCGTCCCTCTCTTTTTCAAATCCACATTGATATATACGACAAAATTGACTTATAAATTCATAATTTCCAATATAACTAATGCTATTTTGTAGTTTACTAAAATAAACGATTATTAACTGGCAAAGATTTCATTTAAACCATACTTTCCGTCTATTAAGGTGTTTCAAGCGTGAATTTCCAGAAACTATTGCTCTGAAGATGTGGGAAGCTTGCTGGGCCAACTACCTTACAGATTATTTCCATCTTTTCCTCTGCCTGGCCATCATTTGTGTTTACGCTGATGACGTCATTGCTCAAGATCTCCGCACAGATGAAATGCTTCTTCACTTCAGCTCTCTAGCCATGTATATGGACGGTGAAGTAATTCTGCGGAAGGTAAGTTACCTTTACAACATTTACATATGATAAATGAAAACACAAACAATATTATAACATCTTGTATTTCAAATGATCCATTAATAAATTTCTTGGTTTGTAGTTCTGGTAAATAATTTTAACACCAAAGATTGAAGCCTTTCCTGGTGTAGTTGTTCAATATATTGTTCTCGGAGTTCAACCGGGTTTTGCATAATTATATTAGAACACAACGTTTTGACGACTAAAAGCTCTGTCATCATCTTCTAGGCTTTTAGTCGTCGAAACGTTGCGTTTTAACATAATTATGCAAAACCCGGTTGAAATCTGAGAACAATATATTGAATTTTAACACCAGTTAAACATCCAGGTTATTACCACTAAAATCGTCATAATTACAAATGGTTTCAGGCTCGTGGACTGCTGTACCAGTTCAGGCAGATGCCACGAATACCATGTACTGTTGCTGGTTTATGCCAGTTGTGTGGACCAGGGATGTGGGACTCTACACACGCTCCAATAGTTGAGTGCACAGGTTCTCATCCCCCTGAACAGCCATGCCCACACAGAACGTAACACTCTCCTGAACATTATTTAAATAAATCAGTAACATTTGTACATATATCAAGCTTTCAATGTGTCTGATAAATATATTATTAAAACATAAAATATAAGTATATCATGTTGAAAGTTCCAAATACTAAATGAAAAATTGTATGCCCTTTTTATGTCCCCCCAAGAACAAAATGTGATGTAACTTATGCTTTCCACGAGTACAAGATAGACAGCTACAGCATAAATCACATTGCATACTGACTGTCAAGCAACAATTTTATCTATAAATTCCCCCTAATAAGGGCCTAATTATTTGTTTGGGTGATTTTTTAATTATCGTCGTCTATAGAGTTGGTTTAGTAAGCAATTGGTTGTTAACTCAGATGGCATGATATATATGTGAATAAGTCTCATAATATAAATTGTTTATCATAATATAATTTTATATTATATTTATGGGAGAAACATAGTATGTTTAGCAAATGAATCTAAATAATGTGATATTTATACATATACATTCTAAGAACGTCTAAAAAAAATCGAGTTGATAACCTATTTTCTTGTTAGCAGCTGATACATGTGCACTATTTGTGCACCAGTGTGAAAGCAAAATGTTTCATTATGTATTTATAAAACCCCATCCCAATCATTTATCAAAGCTGTAAAAGGAAAATTGATTATGTAAATTATTTACGGGAAATATATGAATGCATATTCTGTGATATATTCATTAGTTTAGATACTGTCATCGTTTGTTGTTTGAGCATAAATTGAAGTTGACACTATAATAAATGTATATAATCCATAATGTGCCATTTAACACTTGTTCACTTTATAATTTTAGGTTTAGAATATATTTTTGTAAACAGGAATATTTTCCTGTGTATGCCAAATCATCTTAAATTTATGAATTAAATATAGGATGACATGGAATGGAGCCAAATGTACCTCATAATTTTAATTACATGTGTCTTCATTTATAACTAGCAACTACAAAATATATGGAGACATAAAAATGCTCCACATTAACACAATAAGTATATTTCTCGTCGTCTTCAATTTTTCCTAATAAACTGTTACTGTTACATTGTCAAATTTTAATCATGAATCTAGTATAACCAAGAAAAAGTAATAATCTTAACAAGTCTGAAATTTACTTATACAGAAATTGCCAAAAAATGTACAAAAATAAAACAGTAATATAAATTTACAGTCAGTCAATTGAGTTAATTTATTTATTCATTCCCTTTCGAATGTTCAAAGTGTGAAAGCCTTAATATTATGAGATCAAAATATTTAGAAGGGGTAAAATTATCCTACTTGTAACACAAATCAATTCCTCTCCCATCCAAATATTTATTATACAAAAAAACTTACCAAGTAAATGTCTTTGTTTAAAATTCAAAGGTCCTTGTAAGAAATGAGCTAAGTTTACGGAATACGTTCAATTTTCAACTGAACGTCTTAGGTTGCCGGTATGAATCTGTCAAGAGAATTGCTTTCCTATGCTACAATCAAAATAGTACAAGGATATGAAAAGGATTGGCTATGGTAAATTTTGAGCTTCTTATACAATGAAACACATGAAATGATGACAATACATGTAGATATTGCAGTTCTGTACATGCCAATAGGTTTCTTAAAATTGCTCACAAAACAATGAATAACACACACATTTGTCTTCTCCAAATTTCATTTAATAAACACAAATAGTATGTAGTAATTTACGCAGCATTAACTCACAACTGTCATCTCCTTAATATTACTTGTAGCATTTTAAATATGGTTTATATACATAAAAAAGTTAAGATATATCTGTACAAAAAATATTTGTATTAAAAAATATATTTATATCAACACAAGTCATACTTTGCTTGCACATAAAAACTAGGTTGTAAAATATTATCAATCACGATGAAACATCTGATTCTATTTAGAATGTTAGACACCAACAAATTGCTGTAATACTACACAGTTTAAATACTACGAGGCTATCACATCTACTTTTAAGTTCAGTATTTTCCTGCTTCTTAGTTTTCAACAAAATTATACAGTGTTACATTTAAACATACTATATAATTTGTCTTAAGTAAAAAAAAAACATACAGTTTTCAACTTGGCACATGACTCATTTTTACCAAAATAATAAAAATGTTTTTATATGTACTTAGGCTTGTAAATAAATACCCACTTAAGTTCAGAAACTAAAAACTCAATATCTCAACAATTTGCTCCAAATTTATTCCTTACACTAATAGCATCAGCTTAATTGGATTAATTAGTTTTCTTCAAGCTGTTTTAATTTGATATTTTATCTAAATTTAATTAACAATCACAAAAATATTCCCTGAGATAATATGAGATTGCATAAACTCATTTTTTTCCTGTCTCTCAATGTTGTATTTAGTATATAAATAGAAAATATTTTAGGAATTTGTGCTTCGCTATAGAGAGAGAGAGAGAGAGAGAGAGAGACATTTATAAAAAAAAAATTTAAGCACCCTAAGGTTACATTTATATAGCAATCTCTTATGGCAGAATTCTTGAAAAATAAGATTTTTAGACAAAAGAATAGAAGCAACTAATAATCAATTATATAACTATTTCCTTCAACACTCTAATCATAATATAAAAAGTGATGAATAAGAAAGATAGCTAATTCAGGCAAAAAGGTAATATAAATACCACACATCATTTCTGGGGTCCTTGTCCCTTTCATCACGGGCTAAGAAGAGAGCCTAGAGTGACAAAACTGTAATACTACAAAACTGACAATTGCAGTTGTGTCGCTCGAGGCTCTTCTTAGACGAAAGGCACAAGGATCCCGGAAACGTTGTGCGGTATTTATATTACCCTTTTTGTCTGAATTGGCTATCATCTTTCTTATTCATTATTTTCAATCAGACGTAAAAATTTTTACATACTATAAAAAGTTCAATTCTTGACTTTTCAAATTAATTTCCATGGGTAAGAAATGACAATTAGCAAATAATTTTTTTTTCTTAAAAACGCCATCAGAATAAGATGTATACAAGCAATTAGAAATATTTACACACAAAATAATTCACAATTGACATAGCATCCTTTTGAATATTGCACACATACATACTGTGTGTGTGCATTACATGTTAATGTACAGTAAAATGAAATACATACTCTCTTCACTGAAAAGCACTTTGTAGGAACAAATACATTATGTTGCATAACTTCTGTTAGTTCAGTGAGCAAACATGCAATTTTCTGCACTCTTAAGAATTATTGCAGAAATAAAAGAAAACACGGTAATAATGATATGTATATAACCATTAGTAGTTTGCGAACCTGAAGGAATCACTGAGCTGACATTTGTTAATATGCACAACCATACAATTAATTTTAAAATATAGATGAATCAATGTAAGCATAATTCAAGTGTTACAAAAGTAGGTGAAAAGTAATTTAAAATAAGAAGGCTATTTAAAACTACTGACAAATAATTTTCATAACATTACCTATTTGTCAGTTTACTTACTCTTTGGTTAAATGTTTTAATCACTGCTGTTAGTTAATGGAAAATATTTTACTTTGAATCTTTTCTCCATTACAAAATACTGAGTAACTATACAGATTTTACATTATTTTTCGACATACATTGACATTTAAAGAATAAAATTTATAAAATTATTTTTTTCTCATTAACAAGTCTTTAGCCAAAGCGTATGAAATCGTACCCAAATAAGCAAGTTAAAAAGCACATTAGATTAATCCTCATGTATAACACAATCAATTTTTTATTAGAAATATTATTAAATGCAAAGTGTTAACTTGAATACTGCTTCCTTGCCACATTAAAGTAAAACATTTCATGTTCAAACGCCAATTTTAGGAATATTATCCGTTTCTTAAATAGCAATAAAATCGCAAATAAAAGTTGAAATAAAAACTACGAATATGTTCTGTGATAATATAACTTACTTGAAAAAATTCTCAATAAGATTTACAGTTACCAGCACTATGCATGCAACTGCCCACAGTATAACAAATATGGTCCAGCCTTTCCCAGAGAATGGCGATGCAAAATTATTCTGTACCCCCATTCCAATAATTTCCATGGTTTTCTTCCTGGCTGATATGACTAAAAATGCAGGTATGAAGTACTGGATCCCTGTTCCTGCATAAGAGCCTGTTATTCCAACCAATATTTCCAGATTCTTTGTGGCCATGGCTATTAGAAACGGTGGAATTATTGCGAGAAGTGGGAAAAATACTTTCCGCACACTCCATCTGTAACGCCTACCTTCTGTGAGGCACAGAGACTTTAAATTGTTGCGCAGTGTTATTGCTATTATTGGAAAACTTGTGCTAAGAGTAAATACTGGAAACAGAGCAAGAAAGTACTCAACAATTTTCATAACCAAACCCACGTCACCCGCATCACAATCACCAGAACCTCGGGGTCCAAAGTCAAGAGTATACAAGTCATCGAGGTATTGAAAAGCAAATATTCCTGTCAAAGCGAGGAGAAGGTAGAAGGCAGATATAAGTATATAATCGAAGGCCAGAAACTTGGAAAGTTTTGACTTGTCTGCTATAGGCGCCACTAAAGCCGGCAGCGAGTGGTGGCACATGAAAGAGTAAACACAAGCTCCAAACAGAGCAGGGACACCTTCCAACCTTGCCGCAGGAGGATGCCCTTGTGGCCCATCCACAATTATCTTTCGAGCTGCATAGACTATCATAAAGCTGAAAGCTAAAACAAATTTGATAACAAAAATACTATTCACTTGCTTCATACTTTGAAAGAAATAAAAAAGATTAACGCTTAAATATACCACTCAAATGTGTAATGATAATCATCATTAGACACCAATTAAATGAAAATATTACACAAAACAGAACCTTTATAGTTCTGTACTATGTATATTAATAAACATACATAGTAATAATATTATTAACAAGCAACCATATGGGTGGTTATAATATGTTTAAGAAAACACTTTAGCCTTCATTTAATATTACAGGATAAAAATTCATGCATCTGTAATTGAACCAGGATATACTCAAAAAATGGCGATAAAAGTTGCCTTTTAAGTTTTCATTTCGCACAATGTTCAATAAATTGCAAGCACAGAGAAGAGTGTCCTAAAATACCAAAACATTCCTTTCTGAAGTATTCACAAATAAAAAGCATTATTTTGCCAACCACTTACCAAGCCATCGCATCAATGATGTCAGCATCTGCAAGTATTTTGTTTTTTGAACATTGAAGAACACAAACGGGCCCAGCATCACAATAAAGGTTGTCTGAAAGAAAACGAAATATCCTTCATAAATCTCTCAGTAAATAATTTGCTATATTTTAAATATAAAGTTGTACGCACCAGTAATATTCTATATGCTTCTAAACGTGTAACATCCAGGTCTTCCCAACAAAGTGCCGAGTCAGGAAGAGTTTCGTTGCAAGACACGTTAGCTGGCTGATACGTACTGTAAAGTTAATATTGTGACTATGAACATACATCACAATAATACTATTTAATTTAAACCAATTTATCAAAAAAAAATGTTTACTTACCAAACAACATCACTGAGGGATTTGGCAACTGCAGCACCATAAATTGACAGGTCTCCATATAAATATATAGCAAAACAGAGGTAAAATAGAGTTCTGCCAACTGTAATTAAAGTTTACATTTAATAAATCAGACTGATTAATGCCATTTACAAATAAACAAAAAACATTAAATTTTAAAACATATTTAATAACCAAAATTAAAAAATTTACGTCTGATTGAATATAATGAATAATACAGATAGCCAATTCAGACAAAAAAGTGATAATATAAATACCACACAATGTTTCTGGGATCCTTGTCCATTTCCTGAGGTGCAAAGAAGGGCTTAGAGCGACACAACTGCACTTGTCAGTTAACAAAACTCAGAAGCCTAACTGACAAGTGCAGATGTGTCGCTCTAGGCTCTTCTTCGCACCTCAGGAAATGGACAAGGATCCCAGAAATGTTGTGTGGTATTTATATTATCACTTTTTTGTCTGAATTGGCTATCTTATTCATTATAAAATTAAACTGAACTGTAAAATGATGAGCCTGCGAATACCAAAACAGGACAGGACAGCTTTAACATAATGGTTAAACCAGTTTTGTTGAGAATCCTCTTCAGAATAAAACAAACATTTCATTGTGCGAGGAAAAAAATCACAAATACTGAGGGACCTTCAATTGCACATGCCAAAAATGTGAATCAAAGTTTTAAAATAAAATCTTTCATGTGTTTTTATTTATTTATCACTATTGGATCATGTTTAATTTATCTGGAGTCAAATTCTTTATTCTCAAAAGTACAACTGACTAATAGTATTATTTTGTAACAACCTGTCGTCGATTACTAACCTCTATTGAAGAACAGTGATGCCATTTGTCCCTGTAAAAAACAAATCAAATAATATTAACAGTTCTGGAATAACTATAATCTAAAAAATATAACAAGGAAAGAAATGCAGCACCAAGAAGAGAATCTGTATCTAAGATGTGGCAACATCTAAATCAGTGTGTAAAGAACTCTATTAATGGTGTCATAAAATTATTTAGCAAAACTACCCAACAATAAACCACCAGAAAATGAGTTTTAAAAAATTATGCTATAATATCCGCCTATAATATGCCAGGAATTGGTATTGCAGCATCATATATTAAAAAAGCCGTAAGTACAAAAGTTATGTTTGAATGTAAACTTTAGGTTATTGTAGTAATAATAATAATAGACGTTACCTCAACACGACAGTTTTACATCCTAGTAAAAGCATCAATGTTGACACATTTGAATAATACCAACTATGCAAACCAGGAATTAAGGAATATTTAATAATAATGTAATACATTTTTTAAGAACTCTGAATCAAGAAGATATTTTAGTGTCAAACAAACTGCTGTCTAGTACACTTTTAATGACCTTCAGCAAAAAGTAAGCTGTTACACATAAAAGGAACATGGTATTTAAAATATTTACAAGCCTAGTAAAAGGCGACTCAAAATTATCCATTCAAATCTAAGATGTTGAACCAAACACTAACGGAAATGAACTATTAAGTTAAAAAGTGAAAAATAGTACTTGATGTAATCATCTTTGGCACAGCAAAACATTTTATTATTAATATTTAGTATTCTGTATTACAACAGACATAATACCAAAATTAAGCTCTTCTCTATTTGTTACTTCCCTTCTAAAATCCAATATTTCTACCTTTCCTTCAAAATGACATTGACAATTTGAGTATTCCATCTTCCAGGTTTCATACCAACAAACTCTTAATTTATCAACCTGAATTTTATTTGTTTCATATTTTTTAAGCTTTCATTTTGCTTATGGCAATACTGCAAAGATAGTACTTCATTGCCAACCTGATGTTGTGTAGTGGTCAGCGTCATTACCTCGCATCACAGCGACCTTGGGTCAAAGCCCGGCATGGGTTAAGACTAAGGGAGAATAAACACACTGACCACACATCACTCCTAAATCCATAATGTGTAATGTAAGATGACAGGCTGGCAGTCGATGGACTGCTGAGCCATCATGAATGATAATAATAATAATAAGCCTCATTGGTTAACGGGTTTCCTAAATACTTATGGTTAAACACGAATTTTACTAAAAAAATTGAAACAATAGCTAATGTAATTAAATTACTTAAAGTGTACTTTAAAAACTTACCATTTCTATTCTCTCCTGTATTTCATAGTAAAGAGGTTGACTAGGAAACTTTTCCCACGACACTGAAATAAAAGGCAGAAAACTATGTCTAGAATTGTTGTGTTAAATTGACACACTTAAGATGGTTAAGCAAGTTAATTTTAATTTTGAATGTATGTTAAGAAATTAATTTTTATACATTACGAAATTTCCCTACATTTTAATATTTATGAGAATGTCCACTCAACTGCTAAAGCAGCAACGAACACACAAAATTTTTCCCTACATGTAATACTCTGCAAAATCAGCAGTCAGCCAATGCACAGAATGGTGTAATATAATTTTTTATATATATATATATATATATATATATAGGCAGTCCGCAGTTAGCCAATGCACAGAATGGTGTAACACTCCTTCCTGAAGAAGGAGGCTGAGAGCCACCGAAAATTTGAAGAACTACCTTCGGTTCCCTATGGCTACACCGTACTTCACTTTCAGATAAGCCACAACCTATCTCTTTCCTTTCCATACCAATATCATAATTATATATGAATATAACACTAAGGAAAATGTGACGAGGTCAAATAAACATATAGGTTCAAAATTTTGGCCTGGCCGGCATGCATTCTCTCCTGACGAAGGGGGCTCGAGACTTTAAAAATTTGGAACCTTCTCTCTCCTAAGCCAAACAGCACCAACTGCTGATTTCATCAGTTATTTAACATCGCTGTCTCTCTTTCCTACATATATATGAAAGAGAAGTAGTCATGTCTGACACCAGCCCTCAGCTCTTTCCTATTCGCATCAATTTTTCGACTTAATCCAATTATGCATAAATGAGAAATAGTTCGTTCGTTACCTGAATAAATTTGATTTCTACATTATAAAATAATTCAAAATTTTCACGGTTAGTGCAGCCCTTTTTCAGAAACATAATCTGATTGAGTGTCAATTCTATTAGACAGTTTATATTGCAGTCTACTTGAGTGGACATTCTTTTGAGGAAGAGAACTTTTAAAGAACTATCCTCTGGCTCTATTATTTTAAGTACACCACACATCGATCAAGCCATAGTCTGAATATTATAATTTTCTCTGTAGCCATGAAAGCTGTCTACTTTTGTATTTTGGCCAAACGAAAAACCTTATTTATAATGAAAATATTTTTATCTGTAGATTTGGTGATTAAAATTGGCAAATCAAACCTTCAGGGGACACAAGAGGTTGATTTTCTTCATTTTCTTCATCCTGTGGTTCATTTATTTGAAGAGCCTGTAAGAACAGTCAATTATTTTGATTTTAAATAGTAATATTGTTAACAGTATTTTATTATTTGAACGTGACAGCTGAACAACTAAATTTATATTCTATAATTGTGGTTCTCACAATTAAGTACAGGTTTTTCATATTTTAAATCATAACGTTATCAAACGTTAGAGAGCGACGGCTTTCCCGGTGAATCTGTTGTAGATAAAATTCTCGGGTGTGATGTTAACCTGATGACGATGGCAGTGCTTAGAGAGCGACGGCTTTCCCGGTGAATCTGTTGTAGATAAAATTCTCGGGTGTGATGTTAACCTGATGACCATGTCAGTGCTTGCCGTCGAAACGTTGTTATTCGACAAACAATTGGCCCAGGTTGAGACCCAAGAATTTTATCTACCTTATCAAATGTTCTTTACATAGCCCCGTGCTATGAAGGATGAGAGGCAATAACGGCAAACCTGAATTTATAAATAATCAAAATGTTATTCAAAACAACATGTAAGTAAGTCCCTGTGCTTTCATAAACGCCGATTTCGATAAAAATTAAAAAACATAAGACTCTTTAGAGTTTACAGATAGATTTCCTAAAAATGTATCAGGTGATGTAATTAAAATTGAAATTTATAATAAACACAGACCAACCTTTTATTACAATTCACTCAACTTAAAATGACATTTCAATCATTTGTCATTTTGGTGTTAATACCTTGTAAAGAAACACACATTTTAAAGATGATTTAACTACAAAGAAAACTACCATGCAGATTTACCAAATAAACATTTAGGCTTACTCTCTTCATTTGCTGCAACCTCTTCCACTGGACAATTGCATTTGCAGCTGCCATAGTTTCAATAACAAATGTCACCGTGATGAAGCTGGAAATAGTTTAATTTTTTTTAAATATCTTAAGTCAAATAAAATACTCGACTGTTGAAAGATAACAGTACTGAGAAATTTGTACCTTATGAAAGCCAATACACATATTAAGGTTAGGCCAAGGGCCCAACCAGCTTGGTTGAAAATTGCAGGCAATGTTAAGGCTCCAGTTCCAACAATCAAGTTGAAAACATAGATGAGCCCCATCTGGAACCAAGGAAGGAGGACACAGTAATCGCCATGGCTTCTATCCAGTACGATACAGCTCACAAAATAGCAAAAATTGTTACAAGATTTGAAAATATAAAAAAAAAAAAATTTCACATTTTGTACTTTGAACAATGCTTTAACTTTTAAGGACAAAGAAAAGCACTCCCAAAATTTATTCCATGTATCTCACTAAATTACGAGTAATCACGGGATAATTCTTACCCTGTGTGTGTCTTAAAATCATCCATGTTTATCCAGAAGTGACACAATTATTATTATTTTTCCCCCAAATTTACAAGCGTTCAAGCCACACTACGCTCCAAGTAATACAAGTAAATTTTCAGTAATTCATAAACAATGTACAATAAACAACCAGTGTTCATGCACTACAACCAGCAACATGCACAGACAGGTTACTGTTGGTAAGGAGAATGGTCCGTTTAATTTGACTACAATTTTCAGGATTAAAGACATGTAAGTAATTATATCTAAAAAAAACAAGTGTGTGGAGTGCATGGAGAGTTTGATGCCACACTGAACGTTTTTTGGAATTAACGCAATTGTGTATGTAACGCACAAACATTTGCAAATCCCAGTTGAAAGTCAAACTACTACACTGAAAGTAATAAACTAAATTTTCAGTAATTCATAAACAATGTACAATTGGCAACCAGTAAGCTACAGAAGCAGCAACATGCCCAGACAGGTTAGTGCTGGTAAGGAGAATTGTCCATTTAATTTAACTATAACATTCAGGGTTTAAAGACATGTAAGTAATAACACTTAAAAACAAGTGTGTGGAGTGCATGGAGAGTTTGATGCCACTCTCAACCATTTTTGGAATTAACGCAATTGTGTATGTAACGCACAAACATTTGCAAATCCCAGTTGAAAGTCAAACTACTACACTGCAAGTAATAAACTAAATTTTCAGTAATTCATAAACAATGTACAATTGGCAACCAGTAAGCTACAGAAGCAGCAACATGCCCAGACAGGTTAGTGCTGGTAAGGAGAATTGTCCATTTAATTTAACTATAACATTCAGGGTTTAAAGACATGTAAGTAATAACACTTAAAAACAAGTGTGTGGAGTGCATGGAGAGTTTGATGCCACACTTAACCATTTTGGAATTAACGCAATTATATATATATAAATAACGCACAAACACTTGCAAATCCCAGTTGAAAGTTAAACTAATAGTATAATAATTGATAAAAAAAAATTGATTTTAAGAACAAATGTGTAGGATCCCTCCGTTCTACTCACCCATGTCGAATACTGGTCAGATGGAGCGGCGGGCGTCGCTCCGGGCATTTTTGACAAGTTGATTCTTCTACATACTTTTTAACGGCCTATTGCTAGCCTCTCGATCAGCGCACAGCTGACAGCACGGCCACGGAGCTCTGACACTTGGTCGCTGCAACGCTGACAAGAGAACGTCTACGACTGCACCTGCACCGTGGCGTCACGCGGCTGTTGCGCGAACCACGTGACTGCGGGATTTAAATTTAAAATCCTTTCACTACTATTGAACAGAAGGGGGGGGGGGGGGGAAATGGACCGACCGGAACTTTCCACGTTCGTTAAAATAATCTATGTAGACTTTGCTACTAGAGGTATTGACATTTGTGTAATGACAATGCACTTTTCTTTCTGGTCTCAACAACCCTCATCATTTAATCTTTGTAGCAAAATTACAGAAGTCCTAACTTCCCATCAAACAAAAGCTACTTACTACTTGTTCCAGTTACACTTACCGAGCTTCTCCAAAATGAAGCACTCAACTTCAGAGTTAATATTTTCAGTCATTACTTTCGAAGCAACAGCTTAAATGTAAGACCCAAAAAAGACTTTAGGATAAAGGAACAGCAAGGAATTTCAGTAATAAAAATTGGCTGTATTTTTTTTTAATTTTAAATTTATTTTTTTCCCATACACTCGGTTTCATTCACATGGGAATAAATTAATACTTTGGCCTAGTGCATTTAACTTCTGGTTTACTTAGTAGGTCCTACAAATGAGAACATGCTAAGTAAATTTAAAAAGGAAACTGACAACTCGTGAATTGCCCGATAAATGCAATACAAAAGTCACTTCAGATACAAAACATTACCAATATACAATCTGAAATTACATGAAGCTTTTTTTTAATTTTTTTATAAATTTTTAACATAAGTTATTCATCACATTTCTCCGTTACTCAGTCATAGAAACACCAGGGTAATGAAGGTATTTCTTAAATAGAGAAAGGCAGCACAACTTCCTTAATTGCACAATGCAACAAATTAATTAATGAATCGCATAATTCTTATAATACAAGTGGATGACTCGAAAAAATCGTTCATAACACAATACAATAAAGAAAGTCTCACTGCAACTCCTGGTGGTGCCTGAAAAGTCTGTTCGAGAAGTTGGTACTTCTATGGATTGGAAAAAAAAATTAATATTAAATACCAAGACATCATCACTTTAGAAGCATTTCCTGTGAACAATTGAGGGTCCAGATTCATCGTATTCCTGCTTGGAGATCCACATCTGCTGGAAGGTGGAGAGAGATGCCAAGATGGATCCTCCAATCCATACAGAGTACTTCCTCTCAGGCGGGGCAATAATCTTGATCTTCATGGTAGAGGGTGCGAGGGCAGTGATTTCCTTCTGCATTCTGTCGGCGATTCCAGGGTACATTGTAGTGCCTCCAGAAAGGACAGTGTTGGCATACAAGTCCTTACGGATGTCCACGTCGCATTTCATGATGGAGTTGTAAGTGGTCTCGTGAATGCCACAAGCTTCCATACCCAAGAATGAAGGCTGGAAGAGAGCTTCAGGGCAACGGAACCGCTCATTACCGATGGTGATGACCTGGCCATCGGGAAGCTCATAAGACTTCTCAAGAGAGCTGGAGGAGGCGGCGGTGGCCATCTCCTGTTCGAAGTCCAGGGCGACGTAGCACAGCTTCTCCTTGATGTCACGGACAATTTCACGCTCAGCAGTAGTTGTGAAACTGTAGCCACGCTCAGTCAAGATCTTCATGAGGTAGTCGGTCAAGTCACGACCAGCCAAGTCCAATCTGAGAATAGCGTGGGGAAGAGCATAACCTGAAACATTTGAAATCTTCAGTAGTACAAGTAAAACACGCAGAGAAGAAACACGCTGGCAAGGAGATGTAGGCAGTACATACCTTCATAGATGGGAACAGTGTGGGAAACACCATCACCAGAATCCAGCACAATACCAGTGGTTCTGCCAGAAGCATACAGGGACAGCACGGCCTGGATGGCTACATACATAGCCGGAGTATTGAATGTCTCAAACATGATCTGAAAGGAACATTACAATATTAAAATCGGCACTCTTCAAACAGAACGAAAACTAGAGTGAGAAAGGTAAAGTTCTCACCTGGGTCATCTTCTCCCTGTTGGCCTTGGGGTTCAAGGGAGCCTCAGTGAGCAGAACAGGGTGTTCTTCGGGAGCAACTCTCAATTCATTGTAGAATGTGTGGTGCCAAATCTTCTCCATATCATCCCAGTTAGTAACAATACCGTGTTCAATTGGATACTTGAGGGTAAGGATACCTCTCTTCGACTGGGCCTCATCACCTACATAACTGTCCTTCTGCCCCATTCCAACCATCACGCCCTATACGAAAATAAAAAACATTGAACATGAGAAATGCCAAAGAGAATTTGCAACACGCTAAGAAATAAAAACACGGTCAAATAATTACCTGATGCCTTGGGCGACCGACAATGGACGGGAAGACAGCCCTGGGGGCGTCATCCCCGGCAAAGCCAGCTTTGCACATTCCGGAACCATTGTCGACTACGAGAGCAGCAACTTCTTCGTCACACATTGTTAGTAGTTTTTGCGGAGAACTGAAAAAAAATTAAAGTCGTAACGTTAAAAATCAGTATGTGGGGCACAATTTAAAAATTATCTCAAAGTCAAAACTCTTAAAGACTGTATAATGCTAAGGAGGACACCGCCCTAATACCGCGTCTTTACAGAGAAGAACTACAAAGTCGGAGCGCGCAAGGAACCACCTGCAGACGCGGCACCGCCCTTCGAATCGACGAACCAACAGAATCTAATCAGGATCAATCAAGCCCCATGTAGACGATAAAGTCGGATGGAAAGAATTAGTTAAAGTCAATATGAAGTAGATTGGGAATTAATAAATTCATTTGCGTTGCGGAAGACCCACGGAGGCACCGCCCTTGTACAGCGGACGCAAGTCCGACCGGCAAAACGAATTAGAAAAACCCCAACATACACTCGCAAAGTCCAACAACGAACACTGTAATCCTTTGGTATACGCGTAGAGTAAAGTTCACACTAGATCACCAACTTACATGCAATAAATATATACAAAAGCGCAGAAGCACTACGGTCACGACTGCACCCCAGTTGAGCTAACACGAATCTAGACTGGAGGAAGCTCGTCGCAGCCGGGTAATATAGACGGACCCCTCTCCTCTCCCCGGCCCCGGACCCCCTCCACCGTCCCGGCTAATAAGGGCACGGCACCCTCACCCGACCAATAGCTGCTTTCTTTACCATATATGGTATTGACTTGCAGCGTGGACGTCGACGTAGCCTACCGGAACCCGCCATGCAACATCTTACTACTCTCCAAAATACGGTCAATGGGGGGAGAAAAAAATTTCAAACACGGCAATTTTTAACTCACGGTCGGACCACGTTGCGCAGTTAAGGGTGGGACACTTTGCAGAAACGGACCTTCTCGTGCAACGTTCAGCTCGTGACACAAACTTCCAACACGCTGTGTGAAGTGACTGTTTCCTACTCGTACCCCAGTGAAGTGTTAAGTGCAGTGATCAAGTACTTGGGTTACCTTTCAACAATCGCGATCTTTTACAACTCCCACACAATGATGTCGAGGCGGGTCCGTTGTCATCGCTCAGACTCTTCACATAACAATTCAAACGCGGATAAACTGTTCATTCAAAAACGCCGGTACAGCGGTTTTAGCGACTTAACTTTACACACGCCCCTCTCGAGCAGCGCCACGTCCGTTCCTTCACACAAAGCTGAAATAACTTTGACATGTTTCTCTCGAGAAAAACGCAGACTGGTAACTTCACGGCGACGTTGCAATTTCCCGGGATAGGTAAATAAATAACAGCAGAGTACCTCGGGGTCCCTTTAAACTACTTTGAAGGGTTTCCACGAATTTACTAATTTAACTCTGACTGGGTCAAAGTCTCTGGCCGGCGTTTCAACTTTGCCTCGTCAGTAACCACCTGCCGCGTGCGTCGTCGTCGCCGTCCTCCACACTTTGCTACTTTTCCGACACTTTCTCAACAATGCGGCCAGTAAACATCGCCGGGAATCGGTCCCATTTTGCAACTTGCTCGACAATGCCGGTACGCAAAGACCCTCGCGGAACACTTTGGAATAAAACAATTTTTGTTACAAATTACCACCGATCATACTGCAGCTTGTACTTTCTGTAACAAACTGCCGCACCCGGATTAACCTAGCCTCGACACCCCGACAAGTAACAATCACTTCCGCCCCCTCCAAGTTACGAGCGTATCGATTTTAAATTATATATATATAAATATACATATATACGAATTTTACTCGACGTTTCAAACGTCGTTTAACCGAGCCGTTGAGCCGAGAACGTGCGTGGAAGACTCACCTGGCGACGGACAAGAGAGGAGCACTTCTGGCCGACACTACAAATTTGGCGCAAGTGAGCGAACTCGCCGTACGGGGAAAGTCTCGCAGGAGGAATGGACTCGTCCACGGGTATGTCCTCAAAGTGTGTAATTTTATTCGTCCACCGTTTCCCGCGTGTCTTTCACGTCCCCGGGTCCTTCGGCGCCCGTATTTTTCACCGGGGCGGGTATTTTTTCACCTTTTGGCGTAATTGTGGCGTAAATTTGGTTGTAAAAAGTTCCCGGTGCGACGGCCTCCCCTCGTCGCGCAGCGTGGCCTCGTCCGCGCCTCCCCACCACCGCCGTCAAGCCTTCTCTGCCTTATATGGGCATAAAACGAATACGGATTTCTGATTGGCTGGCGAGCAGACACTGAGGTTTGATTCAACAACGAAACGCCAAGCGTACTTCAAAACTATTATGGACGGTTATTTTTAATACTCTTTATGATAAATTAAACTAATCGCTAATTCCCAGAATAAAAATTAATTTTTCGTAATTTTCACGACGTAAAAGAATTTTCGAGAAAGAGAGGGAGAGAGAAACTGTCAGGGACGTCTCCTGTTCGCAGAGGAAGCGTTTTTACTGCGACAGTTACGTATATTGATAGGTTAAGTAATCAAACGTTAAGATATCGCTGCAGCGAGGTTCCAGAAATTTCCTTGAGCCTAACCAACGTTGTAGAGTCCTCGCGGGGGGGTTTGAAGCCGGGCCACATCCGGCTTTTTTTTGTCTCCCCAACCACCCCGTTTTGCAACCGACTGTCGTGATGAACCGGGACAATGCGTGGTGGTTATGGTGTTATTTGGACCTAGACTGCAACCACTTGGTCCTTCCTTCGTGCCCCGAGAGATCGTTAAATAACGTCAAAAGTCGTAATTACGCGGACAAGTCGATGGTGGTCTGTCATTTGCTGTATTGTCGCAATGTGACACGTGCGGGGGAGAGGGAGAGAGGCAAGACTTGACTGTGTCAGTGAACTGTCTATTGATTGTGGCACCCATACCCTCAGACACGCCCTTCCGTCGTGAGGAGCCAGACGCCGGCTCAGTTTTGCCCACGTGGGGGAAACCTTCTTCTCTCTCACAATCACTCCCATAGAAACCTAGTCGCAGTCCCACTAAACATAGTTGTCAATTTAAAGTCGATAGAGTTAAAGAACTACGGGGCCGGTCTGAATTTTCAGGAGCCTGCAAGTTCATAATTTGACAACACACACACTCAAAACTGCCTGCTGTCCAAACTACTTGTTAACGACTCTGCGACGAAATTAGAAATTGGTATGTATCGAGGCCCACGTCCTGATCCTCCATCCCCGTGTACACTCGTGACCTTGAGCGCCCAACAGCCTCTCTCTGCTCCTCTTTATCCCGGCCTTAATTCGACAAGAACCTCGCATTAGGTTCCTTGCCTGCTGCTGCATGCTGAAACAGTTTCAATCTTCCTCCACACACACACAGACAGGAGTCCTCGCCTCCTCCTCCTCCTCCTCCTCTTGAGCAATTTTGGTGTCACACGTGACGTAATAACCTCACCTTATCACACCATCCATCCATCCATCAAATCACCATTCGAATCAACTCAACTTGGGTATCGATTTCTAGATTTTTTTCCCCCATACGGATCTCTTATATTTTCGAAAGAAAAAAAATTGAATCGACTGATTCAAATGACCTTTAAAATTATTGAAAATAATGAATAAGTTAGATAGACCAATTCAGACCAATAAATGGTCATAACATTTTCTGGGATCCTTGTCCCCATTTTCGTCGTGTGTTGTCAACTGACAAGTGCGGTTGTGTCGCTCTAGGCACCTGACGAAAAGGTGGCAAGGATCCCAGAAAACGTTATGACTTTTTTTTGTCTGAATTGGGCTATCTTTTTTATTCATTAAATTAATTTAGTTTATACTTAGGGAAATAAATGGTAACAGAGGCAAAAAAATTCTATAAGTTTGTAGTTTAGGTATTTCACTCTCTGAAGAGGAGGAGGATTGGAAGATTAGGGCGCGGGAAAAATTTGACGGGAATGACAAAATTTTTTGCGAGAGAAGCCATTTTTTTTAACACGGCAAAATAATTTTTCTAAGTGTTGCTGGGGAGTTGACGGTAAACTTCGGCTGCTACCGGATCTAAATAAATTAAAATGAAAAAATTTACCTTCGATTGAAAAAATGAATAAGAAAGGTAACCAATTCAGACGAGTTTTTGTCAACTGACCAGGGCAGTTGTGTCGTTCTAGGCTCTCCTTAGCACCTGACGAAAAGGGTACAAGGATCCCAGAAACGTTGTGTGGTATTTATATTACCCTTTTTGTCTGAATTGTGCTATATTTCTTATTCACTATTCAAAAATACCCTTGTTTCAGTCTGAGGAAAGTAACGGACACGGGGCAAGGGTTTGTTACACAGGCCATCATCGTCCAAGAAGCACAGAATTTCCTTTTGAAAGTCTGCAGACAAGTAAACCGCCTGCCCTGTTTACAGAACCAGCAACAAATCTTGTGCTCCCCTTTTTCCAGTCAGTCTGATTGCGTGTCTGATGGTTCCACCTGGTGCACATCCCCCCCCCCCCAGCCTAACCTCCAATTACCGCCTACTTGCATTCGGAATGATGTCTTCCATGAATCAGGTTCAGCTCGTGTCCAGTAATTTATAGCAGTCATTAGCAGTGGTGACCATACGTTAAATTATTCCTATGTTGTTGTACGACGACGGTCAGTCTCGCACCAGGGGTTGTTAAGTGGACGCCTGCGTTTCCTTCTGCAACTGTTCGGGATGGGGCAGGTTTCAGTCCTCCGAATAAAATAAAATTTTTCGTATTTCCACGACCAATCTTTAAAAGAAAGATCCTAAAAAGAATTTGGGTGCCCAAAAAATGAAAATGGCTTATGGAGATACTGAGATATAATAAGGAAATAGATGACCTATATAAAGAACCAAACATCGCAACAGCTATTAGATTAAAGAGGCATGGGAAAGGAAAGGCATTATTACAATGATATGGGAGGTAAAACCAAGTAACAGATGGGTAGACGACGTAGAGAAGGACATAAAAAGAATGATGGAGGAGAATAGTTTTAGACAGAGAAGTTTGGAGGAAGCTACTACTGGAGGTCGATGCCCGATATCGGGCTCTGGAACCATAGAAGAAGAAGCTTCAAGAGAAAAGTACATCCTCATTGCTGCGGCAGACACTTTAAGATATCGGGGCAGACGAAAGGAGTGAACACTTTTTGACATTCGAATTTTTGATTGATTTAATGAATACGAAAGACAGCCAATTCGGACAAACAAAAGGTGATAATATAAATACAACACAACAACGTTTCTGGGATCCAAGTCCATTTGTGCTTTTGACTGTTATCAACTGACCAGTCAGTGCAGTTGTGTCGCTCTAGGCTCTTCTTAGTACCTGACGAAAGGTACCAGGATCTCAGAAACGTTGTTGTGTGGTATTTATATTACCCCCCTTTTTTTTGTCTGAATTGTCTTTTGTTTTTATTCATTATTTTCAATCAGACGTAATTTATTTTTTTCATTTTGATTGATTCAGATCCGGTAGCAGCCGAACTTTACTTTCAAAAAAATCCCCACCCCCTAAAAAAACTTATTTTGCTCTCTTAAAAATGGCTTCTCTCTCGAAAAATGTTGTCATCCCCGTCATATTTTCCTGCGCCCTAATCTTCCAATCCTTCTCAGAGAATGAAGTACCTTAATTATAAACTTATAGAATTTTTTTTTCTCTGTTACCATTTTTCCTTAGAATAAACTGCATTAATTTAATGAATAAGAAAGACAGCAAAAAAAAATTCATATTGTTTCTGGGATCCTTGTCCCCGCCCTTCTCGCCAGGTGCTAAGAAGTGCATAGAGCGACACAACTGCACTGTACTCAGTTTGACAAAACTCGAAAGCCAATTTTTATTATTTAATTATCATTAATTTCTTTCTAAATATTGGTAAATATATCAGTTTTAGTTGACAAATTAATTCCTTATTATTACTCTTTATTCAAGTCTAGAATGAATGTCTTTTGACACACACAAATGAAAAAGGAGAAAAAGAGAGTAATGTTATTTTTAATAGGCTTTTGAGTGCTGTCAACTGACTGGTGAAGTTGTGTCCCTCTAGGTTCTTCTTAGCACCTGACGAAAGGGGACAAGGATCACAGAAACGTTGTTGTGTGGTATTTATATTACCCCCTTTTTTCAGTCTGAATTGTCTACATTTATTATTCATTATTTTCAATCAGACGTAAATTATTTTCATTTTAAATTAATTTAACGAAGACCAAGGTGATGGAGACTCCTCGTCGGACTGCAACTAGAGTCTGTGTGTATCGGGGGGAGGGGGGGGAGGTCTGTTTATCTACAACTGGATCGTGATTGTCCGCCTTCAATTACACCCGCAAATATTCCTCTGGATGGTAGCTAGCTACGTTTCTGCGCCCAGGGTTGAATAAACCATTCTCTGGCACAATTAAGACGCGTCTGTGTTGCACGAGCAGCGAGGCGTATGTAACAGGTCTGCCGTGCTAATGAGCTCGTGTTCGTTTCCAGAGCACTACAGTACATATCTACTGCACTCGTTACGTTTCCTCTTTTCACCTCCCTTCACCCGCCCCCAAAGCCCCGCCGGTCACATTCTCTTCCCTAAACCCTTCACAAAGAAGTATCCCTTCCTGCACGAGAAAAACTGACATGACTTTTTCCTCATAGCTCACTAGGAAAATCACTCGGCAGTCAGCATCATGTATGATGTGTATAGGACTTGAAATTACCGTATTCCATCTTTCTAATAGTTACAAAGTGGAGCGTACTAGGGCAGGGGGGGGGGACCAAGAAAACTGACCTGTGTAATAAAATCAAAGTCACAAAAAAAAAATAAACCTTCCCGGTTAGGCAAAATTATGATAATGACGTCACACCACCTCTCGGGCCAATCTCCACAGACCTCAAGCACATATATCCGTTCATTTTTTCCTATTAATTGAAATATATTTATAATTTAGCAACGTATTTCACTCACACACATTTAAAATTAAATTAAGAGAAACTAATTGACACAAATTTTCGTCTGCAATTAATAAACGTATCCCGATCGTTTGGTCCTCGTGGCGAGTATGACGTCACCGGTGCTACTAAACTCGTCTTTTCTCGCAGTTTTAGATTTCCTGCATCGCTCAATCCTCTACTAATTATACGCGACAAATCAATAACTGTATAAATACGCAAGTCACGGGAAGTTTTAACGTAGTTGTAATTAGATTTGTTTATTTTTGTTTGTTTTTCCACCACGGCGGGCAACCTGTAATTTTCACGACAAAAATACAAGGTCAAAGTCCACTTTCCCGTCAGCGCACATTATTTGAAATAATTAAGAAAAATCGTGTCTACAAGAAACGTGCGAGCTTGCGTGGAGGTTTTTTTCCCCCCCAAATTTGTGGAATTAATTCCGCAATGTTGATTTTTTGGTTGTTGTTCCATTAACACCACATATAACACGAGTAAATACATAAAAAAATCTTTTTTTTCCGGTCGTCAATATCCTCGGCAGGAAATAAATGTTGTCAATCTTACAATAAATAAGTAAATTGGAACAAAAGTCCGGAAGAAGAAAAAAAAATTAATATTATTTCACATCGTTGTTTCGTCCTTAATTTAGGGCCTTCATCATGTGTACCACAGAGTTATTTGGATCTTTTGAGTGTTATAAATAATTTGTATACATTACAAACATTGCCAAAATTTTATAATAAATTTAGAGTAAAATTTTCAATGTCTATTGTAACTGAATTATATATATTTTTTCTCTCTCTCTCTCTCTGACTGATGACAAAAATTATTTATTCTAAAATTTAAAATGGCAGACAATTATAACTGTGTGTTTAATCTAATGCATGCCATTAAAACATTTATCAAAATACTCCTTGCAATATTTTCTAAGCCGGTTTGAGGTCAAACGCAGAAAAATAATTTATATATATATATATATTTGAAATCTGAGAAATATTGCTTATTTTTATATAAGAAACTAAACGTAAAATTTGTTCCTATGAGTGTCATAAATTGAAGTTCAGCTATTACGACGTTTTAGGTAACATTTTTAAAACCAAACTCATTATTATTTATATTTTTCGGTTATTTGATTACCTGAGCAGAGAATGTAATACAAAAAACAGAAAAGTGATAAAACAGAGAAAAGGAAGCATAAGAAAACCATAAAATAGAGGCAGGGTACAAGACGTAAGGTAGACGTTGTCTGAAATTAATATTTTAATAATCGCTCAATTATTATTCAGCGAAGGTCATTGAAATTTTGCACACGAGTAACTTAACATTTTCCGGTTTCTAAAATAATATTAAAATTATATCCCGCTAGGTTATACATACGAACGATCCTACCACTTTTTTTTACGAGCTAAACACGACACATTTGGCAAATTTTCGTTTGAATTCGTTCCCAATAAAACTTGCTTTATAAATTCGAATTCGAATTCGATCCGTAACGTTCCGCATTGTTGTTGACTTGCCGACCATTTTTATCTTTATAAACATTTTCAAACAGTTACTCAACCACTTGAAAGGGAAAATTTGTAAATTTCAAACTGCTCGCGTTTGTCGATGACGATTGTGGTCGTCGTAGGAGAGACATTTTTAAAATTGATTTTTTTTCCGGGTTGCAAATTTGTGAGAAAAAAAAAACCCCGCGCGGGAGGTCGCATTAGCACGTTAACAATTTATTATTAAAACTGTGAACGAGTCTTACCTTAATGTTGAATAACCAGTCTCCTCTAGAGGGGCAAATTACGTGATCAAAGAACACTCTAATTTAGTCAGTCTACTGTTTCAATTATTTTAAATAAAGAAAATATTCTTCGTCGTCCGACGCGTTATCCTTGCCGAAAAGAAGACTGTCCGTGTGTGTCGTCATATCTCTGGTGGCATAATAACGGCCAGAGATGCTTGAACAGCTTATTTTTTTCTTTCCCTGTCCCTCCTCGTCAAATAAATTTTAGTACGTACTTCTTTTTTAACCTTGGCATTAATAGAGAGACAAATGTAAACAAGACGCACGATATTATACTTTCAGCTACAGAGAGTTTCCTCTGCTGCGAGTTTCCTGACATTGCGCTTACAAGGAAAAAAAACTCCCAAGGTTCCACGATATTGTACAGTTTTCACGTTATGAAAGAGAGATATTCCTCAGTCTACGCAAGTCTTTGACAGGCCCTTAATTACATGAATATCAATGATATTCGTGCCAAAATGGTTGGTCTTAAATTTTTTTTTTAATTATTAGGCTGACCTTCCCCATGTTGTAAGACCTCGGTTATAAAGATATCACCGTCCATTCTGTTATTTTGTATCGATGTAAATCAATTTTTGGTCTCTCTGGTACAGTGTGTTTCTGAATTTTTTTTAATATCATCACTTTAAAAAGGAAAATCGTCTGTCTGTACCTGACTCGGCAAGGGAGCAAAACTATTCATGTCGATAATTATTTTTATTTTATATAACTATATTGACTCTCTTTTTCCAGTTTCATGGTCCGGAAAAAAAAATCGGCTTTGGTCCATATAATTTATAATATTTCTCGATGATCCTTACATTCCCAGCCACCCCCCCTCCCCCCTCCCCCCTCCCCCAATGTCTCTTCATCTTGTCGGGGTCCAGCTACCTCGGCGAACATTCCTCTCCAATTAAGAGGTGTGCTGTTATTTTTTTTCTTCTTCTGTGAAACGAAACTCGACGGAGTGCTTACATTTTCCCTTTCATATTTATTTCCACGTCCCCTTTCTTCAGAAGGGGAACTCTGCCCTAGTTAAAAAAAAACAACATCTAAGGATCCTTTTGCTGTCCATTCCTCATCCCCACTTTCTTGCCTTTACTATGCCATTTTAATGGGATTTTAAAAAAAAAGAGAAGACGCCTCCATACGAATGACTCTCGTGTCGGGACTTCTGGGTTCTTTAGATTTGCTTCCTTCAAAATAATTTACGAACACTACGTTGAGATTTTGATACGAAATTTCGCGGGTTTTTTTTTTTCGACATCCAAAAATAAATCGTGTAGTGTTGTCCTTGAACGAAAAACTCTAAATTAAAGTTACAACTGTCCCCTCCTTCCCTCCCTCCCCCCTCACCATTCTCAGGTTCCCTCCCCCCCCCCTCTCATCTTTTGTGTGTCGTGCATTTTCTGCAGTGTATTTAATTATCGTTCGTTACAAAAGTGCAATTACAGAGATTTCATTATAGATAAATGGTGCGTTGTCGAGGTGAAGGACATAGTAATTTATCTTCGAATGGTATCTTCACGGGTGGTTATTTCTCTCTCTCTCCCTCCCTCCTTACTCTCTCTCTCCTTACTCTCTCTCTCTCCTTACTCTCTCTCTCTCCTTACTCTCTCTCTCTCCTTACTCTCTCTCTCTCTCCTTACTCTCTCTCTCTCTCCTTACTCTCTCTCTCTCTCCTTACTCTCTCTCTCCTTACTCTCTCTCTCTCTCCTTACTCTCTCTCTCTCCTTACTCTCTCTCTCTCCTTACTCTCTCTCTCTCCTTACTCTCTCTCTCTCCTTACTCTCTCTCTCCTTACTCTCTCTCCTTACTCTCTCTCTCCTTACTCTCCTTCTATCACGTTAACAGCTTACTCGATTTTTTCTTTTTTGGTGTGTCTAAAATTCGATATTTGACAAGATCGATTTTTAAATCGATCACTTAATTTTATCTCGTTGATGCTTTACGTCACTGTTCAGTCAAAAAAAAATGGTCTCGTGTTAACTGTCAAGGACAGACGCTGTTGATTTTAAAATTTATTGGGAGTAGTAGACAGGTTAATTTTGAAATAAGCATTTTAAAAGTAGGATTTTTCGACGTCGAGTCACTTGTAAATTGTGAAGAAAGTTATGTTTTTAAATAAAATAATCAAAACCAATGAGGCATCCCAAATATTCTCTGCTAAAGCTTAAAGCTAACCGCCGTAGAATACAAATTGCACTTTAATAACAGAGAGACAATTCAAGAAACAAACTTTACAAATTTGTTCATCCAATTTATTGTTACCTGCATCACAAGTCAATGAAACACAGTGTGTTTACATTCAGATCCAAGCTTTACCATGCGTTGTGTAATTCTCATACTCCCAGCAACCACCTGGACTGCGCACTACTGCAGGAGTCAAGTACCTTACTTTCTTTAATTACAAGTTCCTACTTAATTTACATTAATTCAACTTATATATATTCTACACACAGTTCTAATCTTCATTTGCAATTATATATTATAACATTTGAATCCAAAATTAAGTGTCTTCTATTCGGGCCTATAAATTTTAAGCACCAATCAGAAAATTTATTGTTAAATTTAAAACACTATATTTAACTGAATATAATTGAAACCCAACTTTCTCTAATTTGGGATGAATGTTGTGTGTCTTAAATATAATATTTTAAATTTTCTGATTAATATTCTGGTGTTTTTCACATTAAAAGGAATTAATTTGATATTTTGTTTGTTTTAAAAAATTATTGGTATATATTTCTGACTAACCTTTACTTATATAGAAGTTTGTTTACTATATTTATTAATATCTGATATATTTTTTTAAAAAAATATTTTTCAATATTTCAAATCATTTTAACATTTCTAAGGTGTCTTACTTTCTACTAAGTATTGTCCATGTTCCTACTTAATTTACATTCATTCAACTTATATATATTCTACACATAGTTCTAAACATACAAATCTTCATTTGCAATTATATATTATAACATTTGAATCCAAAATTAAATGTCTTCTATTGGGGCCTATAAATTTTAAGCACCAATCATAAAATTTATTGTCAAATTTAAAATACTATATTTAACTGCATATAATTGAAACCCAACTTTCTCTAAATGGGATTGAATGTTGTGTCTCTTAAATATAATATTTAAAATTTTCTGATTAATATTCTGGTGTTTTTCACATGAAAAGGAATTAATTTGATATTTTGTTTGTTTTAATTTCTGACTAACATTTATTTATAAAGAAGTTTGTTTACTATATTTATTAATTTCTTATATATTTTTTAAAAATATTTCAAATCATTTAAACATTACTAAGTTGTCTTACTCTTTTTACAAAGTAACTGTCCATTGATTGATTTTTAAATATAATTAATTCAATTTAATTTATATACATTATAATTGTCACAGTATTATTCTAATTACCCTTTATTAATAATTCCTTACAGGGAAAATTACAGAGGGGTGTTTTTTTTTTACTGGGAAAAATGAGATTGTAACAACCTGAGGTAAAAGCTTGGACTGTGAATGTAAACACACGATGGAGAAACCATTAAAAAAGTTTTGGTTGCAGGTAAAAGAAATCGGATGTTCAAATTAGAAGGGTTGTTCCTTCGATTGAATGCGTTAAAGTGTAAATTGTAATGACTATGGCGGTTACCCCGAAAGCTGTAGCCGAATTGAATAAAGGATATTTGGATGTCTTATTGGGTTTCGTCTGTTTTATTAAGTCTTCCAAAAGGTCTCATAAAAGCCTAAATCTTGAAGTTTTGGTACTAAACTGATCACTTAGTTTTCTGAATGAGAATTTTGAGGTTAACATAACCTCAAAAGAAAAAAAGGGCACGTATGGATCACACAAGTTGCTGGAAGGATGTAAAGTGCAATTTGGAGGGTTGGAAATGGTATGTGGGAGTAGATTATCTGAGGAAAAGGAATGATCCAAGTTGAAGGACCCCCCTGTGTTAAACCGGTCACACGACTTTGAACGTGACAAAAGAAATGTCACCGAACCAGAAAGAATGTTCACCTTTAACCATTTGCGCAATCAAAATTATTATTTTTTTGTTAACCCCTTTAAAGTTCCGTTTATTTTGCTTAGATTTGTTTGATCCTTAGGATCTCGAATTCTTGTGTTTTAAGTAATGTTTTTTTTGTGTGTTTTGTAATCCGGATAGGAGTCGCACATTTCCTGGTCGTTATCAGGACTGAACCACTTCCTCCAGCGTCCGTCTACTTCCTCGTGCCGAAGATCTCTTTTCCGTCTCGGATTTTTTTTTCAGGGTTCACAGGACACTCCCTGTTTATGTAATCCGTATCAGAAATGACTTTTATTCTGCCTTGTGACGAACGGAAGCTCGATCGGATCGTTTTTTACACCCATGTGGTTGACATATTTACTGGAAAATCTTCCTCGGATCCAAACTTCAGTCGCGCAGCTTCAGCACAAATAATTTCAGACATTAAAATTCGGGAAAATTCGGATAATAGTTTTTAATGAAGCTTTATTAAGAATGTTGTCCATAACTTTATCCCACAAGCAATCGTAGAATTTCTGTTTCACTATCGCTTTTTTTTTACCCTGTGCGCTTACCTGTTTGTTTGCTCCTGTTTAGTTATCCAGGTCAATGTCGTCGTTCCCCTCCCTCCACACAACCTTTTCCACAATACGGCGTGTAACAAAATCTTTGCTGACTTCCTGTGTTTCATTTCCGGCCAACTAGTGAGGATGTTCCAGCAGAGGTCATCGTTGTCGAATGAATTGCTTATCCGCGCAGTTCACAAGGTGTGAATACTTGCTGTTGTTGAGTTTACACGTCACGTAAAACAGTGGGAAGGACAATTATTTTAGTGCAGCTAGAAAAAAGTAAAAATTAATACACATTTTTAAAGGGATACATTAATTAAAATAGATAAAAATTTTTTAAAAAGGATACACATTTTCTTAAAAGGGATACATATTTTTTTTTAAAAAAAAGGAATGCTCATTTATTTAAAAAGCATGCCAATTTTTTAAAAGAGCGCTAATTTTTTAAAGAGATACAATTTTTTTTTAAAAAATATACTCATTTTTTTAAAGTGATGCCAAATTTTTTAAAGGAATACCAAATGATTTTAAAGGGACGCCCATAATTTTAAAGGGATGCCAATTTTTTATAAAAGGGATACCATTTTTTTAAAAGGGATACCATTTTTTTAAAAAGGAATACCATTTTTTTAAAAAGGGATACCATTTTTTTAAAAAGGGATACCAATTTTTTTTTAAAAGGGATACCATTTTTTTAAAAGGGATACCATTTTTTTAAAAGGGATACCATTTTTTTAAAAGGGATACCATTTTTTAAATGGATATCAATTATTTTAAAATGGATATCAATTATTTTAAAATGGATATCAATTTTTTTAAAAGGGATGGCAATTATTTTAAAGGGATATCAATTTTTGTAAAATGGATACCAATTTTTGTAAAATGGATACAAATTTTTGTAAAATGGATACCAATTTTTTTTAAAATGGTTACAAATTTTTTTAAAAAGAATACCAATTTTTTTAAAAAGAATACCAATTTTTTTAAAAAGAATACCAATTTTTTTAATAGGAATACCAATTTTTTTAAAAGGAATACCAATTTTTTTAAAAGGAATACCAATTTTTTTTAAAAGGGATGCCAATTTTTTTAATAGGATGCCAATACTTTTCAAAGGGATTCCAATATTTTTAAAGGGATCTTAATATCAAATGATTTTAAAGGGATACTAATTATTTTAAAGGGCTATTAATTATTTTAAAGGGATATTAATTATTTTAAAGGGATATTAATTATTTTAAAGGGATATTAATTATTTTAAAGGGATATTAATTATTTTAAAGGGATATTAATTATTTTAAAGGGATATTAATTATTTTAAAGGGATCTTAATAAATTTAAAGGGATCTTAGTAAATTTAAAGAGATCTTAGTAAATTTATAGAGATCTTAGTAAATTTAAAGGGATCTTAGTAAATTTAAAGGGATCTTAGTAAATTTAAAGGGATCTTAGTAAATTTAAAGGGATCTTAGTAAATTTAAAGGGATCTTAGTAAATTTAAAGGGATCTTAGTAAATTTAAAGGGATCTTAGTAAATTTAAAGGGATCTTAATTATTTTAAAGGGTGGCAATTGTTATGAAGGGGTGCCAATTTTTTTAAAAGGGATGTATTTTTTAAAAAGTAATGTATATTATATTTTAAAAAGGGATATAAATTATTTATTAAAAAGGGATATAAGTTATTTATTAAAAATGGATATAAATTATTTATTAAAAATGGATGGATGTAATTTTTTTTAAAAGGAATGCCAATAATTTTTTTTTATTGTGGCCTCTATATCAACGCATATATGTACGAGACATGCGCGTTGTATTTAACTGTGTAACGTCACCCTACACAAGAATAATTTCAGAGATGAAATAGCAACTGTAACGAAACCAAAGTAATAAAATAAAATCACACTAAATAAGAGAAAAAATGTAAGTCCTCCCAGAAGACTAAGATCTGAAATTAAGAAAGGAAATCGTAGGATTCGGAGATGTTTCAAAGTAATGAAAACACTCGTTCGAATATTACGAAATGACTTAAACGATTTCCTCCCCTTCCATATCTACACAACAACAGAAAAAAAATTGCGATATCTCGCGGGCAGATAGAAAAGAATCCACGTCATGTTTACAAGATACCTTATCCAGAGAGTCTTATTAAGTAACGAGATTCGACGAACCCATTTAAGGCGAATCGCGCGTTTCAACGATCGTTATTCATGAATCATTCCGTCAGTCACGTTATTAGAGATAAGAGACGGCGACGATGCGTAGACTAATTTAACCCGGTTTAATGTCTGCGGAAGAAACTTCTGGATTTATTAAACTAATAATGCAGTAGAGGCTGTAAAGAGGTTCAGTAATTCAATTTACTGGTCTCTCTATTTGTGTGTATAAGAAATATTAAAACCGATAACGTTGTTTAATTGAAAATTTAATACGGTAAATTAATTTTAAACGATTTAAATCCAAGTGACTATGAGGACAATATTATTTAAATCATTTGAATTAATGAACTAAAGGGATGCCAAGTAGATAAATTACTTAATTAGCTTCTTACGTAAACAAAAATCTTCTTTTCAGCCATACTATAAAATAACACCGGATTCGCTCAGTCAAATTCGTAAATTTTTAATCCAGAAAACCAAAGCTGTCGGGCCAATGTTTTTGAATTTGCATAATGTTGTTATCCACCTCTGTGCAGTTTAAACTGGATAAATGAACAGGTATTTAAAATATAATATACTATATTTTAGTGAAGCGACACGTTTCGGTCCTGATGTTCGACCCTCATCAGGGGCATTTAAATACCAAGACTTCTAGATAGAACAGAGATAATTAAATTGTAATAAATAAATAATTGAACTATGTGGACCGTAATAAATGTGAAATTAATTCATTAAATTACTGTTTATGAATAATAATCCAGGATTCATAACCAAAACATTTTTATAAAATTAATCTCTATTTTCTTATTGTCCATATGGTTAATTTTATTCCTATTTTCTCATATTTATGATACATTTAATGACTAATAACAAATTAATAACTTTGTTAGAATTCCATAAAATATATATTAATAATAAAAACCTTTAAGAGCACAACGTTTCAGTTCTGATTTTAACCCTCTTCATGTTGTCATGGGCTATGGACATTACTGGTTAATCATTTTAATTATTACGATTTTATTTAGCTTAACACACAAGTAACACATAATGTTTATATATGTCTTTGGCTTAACATATTCGATAAATTTTTTTTTACTATTTAAATCACTACAATCTGTGACAATTACTTCGTTATCTCTGCTCTTGTTATATCTACGTCAGTATATCTCTGTTCTTCATACGCCTGATGAACCACGCGTCGTCAGGACCGAAGCAAATTAAGTGTTACTTTTATTTGTTGTTTTTTAGTTTATTAAATATAATCTTTAATTTGGTGAAATTACGTCACGCAAAACTCGAGAAAGTGGTGCAGAAAATTTGTGTCGTATCGAAAACGTGTCCACGATGACAATAAAAGAAACTTGATAGCAAATTCAGTTGAATTATATAGAGTCTTCGACTAGGGGAGGTTTTTGTTTTTCGCGAGGGATTGTGGGAGATTCCTACCAGGGGACAAATAGGGAAGTATTTCTGGTCCTTTTAAGTTCACACACACAGCAAAGCGAGAGAGACTCTGGAAGGATTCCTCCGCCCCTTTCCTGGGACAGATATCCGTATCTCCGGAAGCTGCTCTCACTTATCGCCGCCTCTCAGTGTAAGAGATGCGTCACTCACTCCAGCAAACACAGCAGATTACGAAATTCCCAGCCGGATGTTACAGGTTTAACGAGATGGGGAAACACACACACATATTGTTTGTATAATTATAGAGATAAGCATTACTGAAAAAAAAGACTCGTTTTTGAATATTTTTTCTATTAACCTGCATCAGCATTTCTAGAATTTCGTTCTCTCTCCGTTTCTTTCTCTCTCCGTTTTTTCTCTCTCCGTTTTTTCTCTCTGCGTTTCTTTCTCTCTGCGTTTCTTTCTCTCTCCGTTTCTTTCTCTCTCCGTGTCTGTCTCTCTCCGTTTTTTTTTTTGGGGGGGGGGGAGTTTCTTTACAGTTAAAAATTTAAATAATGGATAATTTCTTTTGGAGCAAATTAGGAGACTACAATTGGAATTTCTAAGGAAATGAAGGAGGGGTGATATTCCTATTCATGTAGATTGGATTTTTTTAGAAAAATCCCCAATACAACTTTAAATTTAAACAAAGAAAATTGTTGTTTTTTTTTGCTTGGAGTAAATCTCTACATCTTTTCTCTTTTTTCCTTTTTTTTCCTTTTTTCCCTCTCTTTTCCCTTTTTTTAACTTTATGTATCAAGGTTTGCATTTAAAAGGCAATTCACTGCTATGATATAATAAGGGATCATATGGCTAAGAGTATTTGCAGAGAGAGGGTTTAACACCTCTGGGTCATTAGATTGGGTTCTGGGATTTACAGGTTGACAATTATTTGTGTAAGTCTTTTGGAAGTTTTCGTTTGAGTGAGTCTTGTATGGGTGTTTTTTTTTTGTCCTAGATTTAATTTCTTTCCACTTTTACTCTTCACTGTATTTTTTTTTGATAAATTTACTGCTTAGGCTGATCTTCTAGACGATCTTTCACTTGACTCTTTTTTCTTTTTTTATTGGTTTCTCTGATTTCCTTTTCCTGTGCATTTTTTTCTCACTTTTGTCGTTTTTCTTTCTCACCTTTCTACTCTCAAGAGGGTTATGTGAATATTTCACACCTCTGGCTGATTACATTGGGTTCAGGTATTTTACAGGTTGACAATTATTTGTGTAAGTCTTGAGGAAGCTTTCGTTTGAGTCTTTTATGGGTGTTTTTTTTTCCTAGATTTAATTTCTTTGCACTTTTACTCTTCACTGTATTTTTTTTTTGATAAATTTACTGCTTAGGCTGATCTTCTAGACTATCTTTCACTTGACTCTTTTTTTCTGTTTTTATTGGTTTCTTTGATTTCCTTTATTTTTTGCCTTCTTTATTCACTTTTCTGTCTTTTTTTCTTGCTCACCTTTCTACTCTCAGACAAAGGAATACCTCACAATTGCAAACAAATTTAATATCCAGATTTAGGTTTTGTTGGTTTGATGTAAGTTTCTGTTCCGTAGACGAAATGATTTTTCTTCATAATAATAGTAAAGTCTATTTTTTTCTTCTAAACCTGAACTATATTGCTCCCAGTCCTTTATAAAAGCCTCTTTTTTTTTTGCTTCCTTTCTCGTCCTCTTTTCAGTACCTGGGAAAATCCCCGTTCGGACAATTGACCTGATATTATATTTATCAGCCGCCATCGACAAAGGAAAACCAACTGAATGCTTACAATCAGAGCTTTCAGTGTCGAGTGCGTTGACGTCACACGGGGGGGGGGGGAAATATGAAATCATTCCCGGGACAATTACCGTGAATCAATTAATTTTTTTTCCTCCTCCTCTGTTCTGAGTATCGAGAATATTCCAAGTGTCGTTCACACCTTTCATTACTCATCGTGAGTAACGGTAAAAGAATTTAGCTTTGGGGTTACAAACAGATCAAATACGTCACGCGGCTGCTCCTGGTGCGTCAACAGAAGCGTCGTCCATTATCCTCGACACGCGAGCACTTCCGGTTTGTTGGTTTCTCAAGCAGCAGCAGCACCAGCAGCCATCGTCCGATTTGCCTTCCAGGGAATTTTATCTGGTCCAACGCTCTCCCAATATTTGCTCGAGAGATATGATCGAAACGTCGCACGGTTCAAAAAAATAAAGATTTGTACCGTGAGAAATCTTTTCCCCCCCTCTCCTTTCTCCTGTACTGCATCCAAAACAGAGAATGAGAAAGCAGATGGAGTATTGTAACAATAAAGGATCACAGCTATTGTTGCCATCATACTTTGTCAATTGTAGTGTGCAGTTGTGTCGCTCTTGGGCTCTTGTGTGTGTTTCTTTATCACCTGAATAAAGATTCCAGAGACGTTGTGTCTCTGTCATATCACTTCTTTTGTCTGTCTTTGGTTATGTTCCTTCTTCTTATTATTATAATTAAATTAAGTAAATTTTTTTTGTAAATGTTCTTTTTTAAAAAACTTTGTACATAATTATGTTATTAATTTCCAAATTCTAGATTGAACCTGAAGAGGTCCTAAAAGTGGACGAAACGTCGTTTATTTTTTTTTATTTGTTAATCAAACAATTTTCCTGACCCAAGGTCATGTATATTTATTCATATTATCAATGCCAGATTATTGTTTTTTGGTCATTATTGTAAATATTTTTGAGTGTTAGCATTGATCTTCTATTACATTAAATTTCCTGATTTTTTTTTTCTGGTCCGTTAGTCTTACAGCCCTTCCTGATCTCTGGGCTTCTTCTTTCACTTTTCCTCTATGCTACCATTTATTCTGTTGTATTCAAATGTATGTTTAGAATTGATGACATGTATGGAGACTAACAGATTGTCTTTCATATTAGAACACATGTTCCTTGTTGATGTGTATTAAGGGCTCGTTTCGTTCGCCCCCATGTAGCATGAATTACAATTACAGTAAGTGATTTTTTTTTATAAACTACACAATGTTTGTTGTAGGTGTCAAGTGGGTTCTTGTGGGTTTTTTAATCAAGTATGAAAGGGTATTATAAACCTGAAGGGGTCCTAAAAACAAAGACGAAACGTCGGGGTATTTAAATTGTCGTAATTGACAATTTTCTGTCTCAATTCCGTTTATTTGTAACGAATAATTATTTTTTAATGGAATACAGGTTGTAAATGAAATGCAAAATGATCCAATTGCAACCTTTGAAACGCTGAACCACTCGTGAAATTTTTTTTCTACGAACATGATTCGGCGAGGATTAAATAATGTTTATTTTTATTAATAAAATTAGTTTTAATTCAAATTAGTTATGTTTCATGTGAAGGGTCAAGGACTAGGGGGTAAACCATTGACAAGTCTAGTGAGTGGGAAATAAAAATTATATTTTCATGATTGATATTGAATTTTTGGACAGTAAAGCCCCTGTTATATCGGTCTGACAAAAAAAGGAACCATTTGGATAATTTAAAAACAACCTACAGATAAAAGAACATGTATACATAATCATAAAATTGATTGGATTGATGCTAAAAATAATTATTAACCGGTGTTTGGTGGGCGCAGGGTTACATATTAGGTCCCATATATAAATTCAATTAATGTAAAAATACAAATATAAAATTTAAATTCTATCTATGATTCAGTTGTATTATAATTTTTAAGACTGTTGAAATTTTGAATGATTAATTCTTGTTGCTTACAACAATGCAAGTTGAGTTGTTTTGTTCATATTGTGGGCCAGTTCAATTGATGTGGAGTAAGTAAGTCAGTCTGAAATTGTTTGTAAAATTCTTTAATATTATATTTAAAATGTTTAATAATGTAATTAAATTTGTTATACTTAATTTACTCATTTGTTTGGGGATTTAACATTTTTTATTATTATTTTTAGTTACATCTGAAGAGTTCCATAAACTTAGGGATGAAACGTTATGTATTTTACTTCATTGTAAATCTGGAGTCAGAAAGGTGTTTATTAACAAAAAAAAACACGTTTCGTTCTCTTTTTACACAGTCTTCAGGTTCAGAATTTTTTTTAAAAATAATGTTAATTTGAAATGTAACAAATTTATAAGATTATTACAATATAAATTGTTAAATTGAGAAAGTAATGATTCGGTTGCAAAAACATGCCTCTAAATTTTCTTGCAGTATTTTTACATACTTAATTATTGAACCTGAAGAGGCCCCCCCCCCAAAAAAAAGAGGGCGAAACGTCGTTTTTTAATAAACAATTTTCTGACCCGAGGCCGTATATTTTATTTATTTATTTATATATTATAAATTTCAGACATTTTTTCATGAGTATTGTTAAGTCTCATTCCTAACAAGGACTTTTTGAACATTTTATTTTTCATCCCTGATAACCTTTTCCTCCACAATCACCCCTCTAACCTTGTCGTTTACCTTACAATGGAAACAGGCGGAACATATATTTTTTTCTTTCGAACCCAGACTTTCCAGATGTTTCCATTGTGAGGTAGAATACCAATTTAGGGTGAACCTGTAAAGATCAGGGTTGTTGATAGGATGAAAAATAAATACTCCCGATGGCGTGGTGATCCTAAAAGTACTTTCTACGGCATTCCAACTCCTTAAAAGGGTAAAGGTCCTTAAAAAGGCAAGTGTTCGTGACACCGTTGGTACCCCTGACCCACTCAGCAGCCCTCAACTTGATCTTTTATTCTCGTTGCGCACAGAAGAAAAAAAACAAAACTTTAACTCCAAATAAAGCCTGTGACCGTGGAGGGAGTCGCGAGGTGACTGTGACGTCAGCGGTCCATTGAGAGTTTGCCTCCGTGGAAAAGGATAAGAATGAAAGGCAAGGGCTTCGTAACCTACTTACGCCGTAATAAGATTTCTGTCGATAAAACCCCCCGGTGCGGAGATCGAAGACGATAACTCACTCGGAGTAGATGAAGTGGAAGTGTTGTATCTGGAAAAGTGAAACTAAATGGAATTAAAACCATTTATTTTAAAAAATAATAGCCACAGAATAAATGGTAGCATAGAGAAAAACTGAAACAAGACAGAGATCAGGAAGGGCTGTAAGACTAAAACGAACCAGAATAGTCAGGAAATTTAATTGCTAACACTCACAATATTAACATTAGGGACCAAAACAAAAATCTGGCATTGATAATATAAATAAATATACATGACCTTGGGGTCAGGAAAATTGTTTATTAACAAATAAAATAATAAACGACGTTTCGTCCACTTTTAGGGCCTCTTCAGGTTCAATCTATAATTCGGTAATTAATAACATAATTATTTTTAAAGAGCATTTACAAAATTTTTTACTTAATTTAATTAGAAGAAGAAGAAGAAGAACAGACAAAAGAAGTGCTATGACTACCAAACAATGTCTCTGGAAACTTTATTCAGGTGATAGATCTCGTCACGGCTCGAACCCCTGACGATCTCCAGACAACTCGAGCAGACGAAGCGAATCAGAACGCTCTCGAGAAGAAGGATCGCGACACACGTCCGAGTGTCGCAAGAAGAGAGAATCTGTAGTGTTGTAAACATCCAATGACGTTTCTGACCGCAGTGCGTCATCAGCAGCAGCAGAATTCCAATCTCAGTCTCCCGACGGGTTGAGGAACCTTGGACGGGTCACTTTATGTCCTCAACTGGACCCGTGTGTTTCCAGCCTTATTCCAGTAACAAAATTCGACCCCCCCCCACCACCACCCCCCAACACATCAACCACAAATTTTCAACAAAAAAAAATTCCCCTCTCTTCACAGATTTATGAATACACGCCGACGTCACATTCATCACGTGAAATTATTACTGTCTCTGGACACATACACACACACGTGAAACATAAGTCACAACCACCAAACACTGCTTCTGAAAATGGTCATCTTACTCTGTCTGAGCTTCGGACCAGCGCAATATTTCATCATGGAGGCAGTAAATAATATATCAGTGACCACACAACCTCGTTTTGCTGGAGATAATAACTGGAAATTTACGAGTCGCCTTTAATTGACATCACAAACTGAAACGTTTAAAGATTATGGTTTGTAGAAATAAACAAACTAAAATCCAGCTCTTTGAGAGAGAGAGAAGGGGAGAGAGAGAGAGAGGAGGAGAGAGATAAAGAGAGAGATAGAGAAGGCGAAAGATTTATCCTGCGTGTATTCTACTTCTCCTGACGGTCACGCACGAAGTTCTCTCTCACCTGGAAAATCCAGTTCCGGGATGGATACAAGCATTCACGTAATCTCCTGACAGTGTTTACGTGTATATATCCATACGTGTCCCCTAAAAATGAGTGATAGCATCCTCTATAAAAAAAATGTTGTTTTTATATATTACTAGCAGGGTTCCCACGACGTTGTCCGGGTTGTCATAATTAAACTCAGCGACATCCATAACTTCGGATTTGACACCAATCTCGCTTGTTTTTCCGTTATTTTTTATTTAACGCCCCTCAACCCCCCCCCTCACCTGTAAGGGTGCTCCCCTCGTATACCGAAAGGTGTAAAAATTATACACATAACAGCATTGGTAGAAATACTATGAATCTCATTGACCCCCCAAAATATTTTCTTTCGACGAAAATATCGGCCGTATTAATATGTTTGGAAATTCCCCAACTTCCCCCCCCCCCCCTCTAGCGCCTAAGGGTAGTAATCATCTTATCCTCACAGAATTTGTTTCCAGTTATTCGAAAGGAAAAGGTGTTCCGAAATTTGCTTCACGGGAACATTCTCGCGTTGTTTTAACCTCCCACCCCCCGCCAACTCGTAGGGGTAGAAGTACAAATTGAATGTCACAATTAAACTCGGCGACACCCATAACTACGGATTTGACTCCAAACTCGATTGTTTTCGCGGGTATTTTAATGTAACGTCCCTCAACACCATCCCTAAAGGTGCTTCCCTCCTTATGCCGACAGGGGTTAAAATTATACAGGAAAATATCGGGGAAAAAAGGAATCTATCTGCTTGACACTGAAAAATTTACTTGAGATGAAAATATCGGCCGTTTTTGACATGTTTGTAAATTCCCACCCTTCCGCGCCTAGAGGGGTAGTAACTGTCTTATCCCTTAGGATTTGTTTCCGGTTCGAAAGGAACAAGTGTACAAATATTGGCCAAAAATGCTGCACGGGTGTAGATTTGTATGCGCAACATACTCGCATTATTTTACCCTTCCACCCCCAACTCGTAGGGGGTAGATGTATCAACTGAACCGCCAAATTAAATGTCATAATTAAACTCAGCGACATCCATAATTCCGAGTTTTGACTCCGACGTCTGTTGCTTTCCCGTTATTTATTTGCAAAGCCCCCTCCACCCCCTAAGGGTCCTCCATTCCCATGCCGAACGAGGTTGAAATTATGCACAAAAAGAAACATCGGGATAAACACTAACAATCTCATTAGACCCGACGCAAATATCGGCCGGTTTTAGCATGTTTGAAAATTTCCACTCCCACCCCCCCCCCTCTGGGGGTTGCTGACGTATCTTACTTACCCCCCGCGGAGTTTGTTTTCAATTTTAATGGACGAAATATGGTGACATTTGCTTCACGGGTGTTGGTTTGTATGCGATACATACATACAGTCTGTTTATTATTATTATTATTATTAGAAGAAGAAGAAGAAGAAGATTGATAACACGATTGATCAGTCATAAAAATTAGTGTATTTATAAATATTTTTAAAACTCCAAATAACGCGCAATTTAAAACATTTTCGTCGTATTTTGTGTAGTAATGCCACAGCAGTGACGTAACTGAAAGTGTTGCCAACTTTCAGAGATACGGTTGTAGGAACCCCCCCCCCCCAATTCCTTAAAATCGGACCCCCGCCCCGCCCCCTTGTAAATCCGGACGCAACCACTAATGGTACCTGGAAATATACTTTTGTAAAGGGGGATGACGAGGGGGGGGGGGGTGTAAGTGAGATTGAGGAACATTCCCTTTAATAGAGGGAGGACGGGGATGAGATACAGATAAAGTGGGGGCTGCTGCTGGAACAGGCGCTACTGATTTCCAGGAAATTTTAGAGCTTGGGACCAATAACCATGCGGAATATTTCCCACGATGAACATTTAAATAATACAGCTTTGCTCCACCAGGTGATAATGTCTGGAAATAAACACGTTTGGCCTCTATAGTAACGGATGTACGATATTCTTCGTTCTAGAACAGTATTCAACTTTAGTTTTGGCGATATTTATTCATATTATCGTTTTCAATTAATATAAATTAATATAATTTTTTTTATAAGGCAGCATTGTAAATAAATTGTAATCAGAATGTGATTAAATAATTTAAAATACTTGCAGTCATCACCATTAAAAATTTATTCTTATATATATATATATATATATATATATATATATATATATATATATATATAAAGTATAATCTGGGAAAGGAAGCCTGCGAAAGAATCCTCTCGCAGGTGAACCTTCAAAGAGAGCTCTGGCGGAGGCTACCTTTATTTGGGGATGCCTTCACATCTCTCTGGTTTTTTGAACTAAGGTTCCCACATGCCAAGGCCTGTTCTGAGAGGTGTATGTTCCGCGGATCACAGACCTTCGGCATACGGTAAGAGTTGTTCGTTATTCCTATTGGAATAGTCGGCCAGCTGCCTCCTAAACTGGTCAAGGTACGGAGAAGGGAAAGCTGCGACCCCCACATCAAACCCCTCTCCCGCCATCCAGGGAAGGGCGTGGGACAAGTACCAAATACCCGACCTACCTGATGCGGTTTTTTCTAGGGTTTTCCCTGCATCACTTTTAAGCGAATTGCCGGGTAGGATCCTTAAACCATAGCCCGGGGGACCCTAGTTAACCCTTGGCTACCTTTCCTCTACCTTTCCGCATCCCCCATTTCACTCCCTTTCCTATGCTATAAGAGGGGAGTTGCCAGTATGTGGATTACCCTCATGTAGCCTGTCTACACCTTCTACATTCATCATCTACATATGAAAACAGATGGAGGTGGAACTTTACAGTGAGACATTCTTGGTAAGAGGCGGTAAATTTACTTCATTTGTCCGCTATTCCCATTGGCATAGTCGGCCAGCTGCCTCCTAAACTGGTCAAGGTACGGAGAGGGAAATGCTGCGACCCCACAGCGAACTCCTCTCCGGCCATCCAGGGAAGGGCGTGGTACAAGTACCCAATGCCCGACCTACCTGATGCAGGTTTTTCACCAAAAAAAATTGATTATAAAATCAGTAAAGGAAGGTAAATGACATCCCTTTAGGAACTACGACGTAACCTTTATGAAAACAAAAAGCCTTGAGGGGTCGGTCTTGGAAAACACGTGGTTGAAAGTATCTTGACATTGACGGAACATTTTATTATGAGGGATCTGAAGAAATAGTTGATTAATTGTGAGACACTTTTTCTGCAACAATTGCATTAAATTTTAGTAGCTTCATTTAACATTCTGTAATCAACATAACTGAAGTAAATCAGTGTTTTTCTATTATTATTATTATTTTTTTTTAAAAAAAAAATCCTGTTGTATAGATCCCAATGGCACTTTGAGGCATGATAATTCCCTTACCCCCCCCCCCCCCGCGGCTTTACTTGATCCGAAATTGTAGTGATTGTTCCCCTGTGTCTCTCTAAACTTGGTGTTTTGGGATTTGGACAAGCAGATGGCTCAGAGGCGATGGTGGCCTTAATACAATACAAGGCAAGGCAAGGCAAGGCAACGTAAGGCTCTCCTTGAGAGCTCTGTAATCGCCTGTTTTAGCCCAACTACAGACTCTACAAGGTGGAGGGGGAGGGGGGAACTAGAAGTAATGAGGACAAGTTCACTCGCTGGTTGATAGTTAAATTCTACTGAAAAAAAAGGGGGTTTTACTATCAGCGTTGGTGACAAAAGAAATCGTGGACTTCACATTGATTTATTTATTTTTGTACCACACAAATTATTTCCAATTAGAAAGACGACACACGTTTGTTTTTCTAGGCCCCCTCCCGCCTCACGCCCCCCGACCCCCCCCCCACACAAAAAAAACAGGACAAGGTGAAATGATTTTAATAATTTTACATCAATTCAGAATAATTTTATTAAGCGTTGCAATTATAAATTTAAGATATCCTTAGGTGGACTTTTTAAAATTCCTCCAACACTCATTCTAAATTTAGTGCTGTGTCAATAATACACATTATTATTATTATTGTTATTTTACTTTCAGTATCTTGCAATTAATTCCACAACGAATTTATACATTCAACAAATACAGAAAATATCTAATTAAATACAGCAGCATTTTTTTTAAAAAAAAAGAACCCTACAAGAACAATTAAAATACAAATTCACTAATCTGTATAATAATAATAATAATATAATAATAATAAAGGAAGTACCTACAGACAAAAAAAAGAGTATCACTGATAACTATAATAATCCAAAGAAGCCAAAAGAATTATCAATTTAGCCTATTACCATTATAAATTTTTCAGTTATTATCCAGGTAATATTATGATATAATTAATAGAAAATATTTTGAAAAAAAACACAAATTTTTTATAATCAGGATAAAAATGAATTAAAGTTGATATTTAAATTAAATTCCCCCTGAGCAAATCTCTGTATTTTATTTTTTTTTGAGCAAAATTTGTTGCTATTTTTCTGAACAATTTGAGATGTAATTTGGGGGGGGGGGGAAATTTCTTCTAATTTTTAACTATACTTGTGATACCACAATTCTTAAAAAAAAAGGAATATTCATACATACATATATATATATATATATATATATATATATATTTGTTAACAATTAACTAATAAAATGGCCCAAAAACAGACCACTATATGCAGAAGTGTCTTGGGCTATTTTGTTTCTACATTTTTTTTGCGGGGGGGGGGGGAAATAATTTTAATTTAGTAAGGTCTTCTAATTTATATCTATACTTATGATACCATAATCCTTAAAAAAAGATATATATATATATATATTTTAACAATTAACTAATAAAATAACCCAAAAATATGCAGAAGTTTCCTGTGCTATTTGTTGTTTTTACAATAGTTTTTTATATTATTTTATTTAAAAATTGAATACTGTTTTTTTTTTGTTTCAGGTGTTTGGTGTGTCAAAGAGTAAAAAATTCTTGAAGAAGCCTTTTTTTTACTTTCATTTACATGCAATGTATTTATAAAAAAAATATATTTGGTTAATAAAGAAATTTGATAAAAAATAATTAATACTTAATTATTCGAAGGGAAACGTCACAAAACTATTCATTTGAGGGTTTTGATCAATCAAATCCTGGGAAATAATTTACAATCGGGACCCCATCCCCTCTTTTTTTTTTTAAAAAAAAATATGATTTCATGAAATTGCCCCAGCCATGTATAACCATAAAATAAAATTTTAGAACAAAATGGCGATTGGCACGTGGTGGTGGTGGTGGTGGGTGTGTGTGTGTGTGGGGGGGGGGGGTGGAATTAAATGTTTAAGGAATCAGGACTAGAGAACGTAGGTTTTATCCCCCGGTGTAACTGTTGCATGAAGTGTTCTCGGGGGGGATTCCAACCGGGGTGTCTCCGCCACGACGACGTTTCGACAGCTGTCACCGCGCCGCCATCTTCTTCAGGTGAAATGCCGTCGGAGTAAGGTGGTGTGATGATCGTCTACAATCAGAATAACCCCCCTGGTCGCAGAGACTACCGTAACAGACCTATGTAAACGACCAAACATGACTCCGACGGCATTTCGCCTGAACAAAATGGCGGCCGTGACACCCCGGTTGGAATCCCGAGAAGCTTCACGATGATAATACGGTAATACGCGTTCACAGGTGGTGATAACGCGGACACAGGTGTGGAGGGTGATGGAGACTGTTGACCATAGAAGGTGGCAAGCGAGGCGCAACTGGAGCAAGGAGTATTGTGCGCGCACCAAGACAGATGCTAATGTAAGCTGCTGGCGCCTTGACACACTCACCTGCGGAGGTCGCGATAGCCCCCCCGCCTGGTCGTCGAAGGACGTCGTCGGGCCTGATAACAGGGCGGAGAAACGTGCCCTTCCTCACCGTCCTATCTCTCTCTCTCTCTCTCTCTCTTGCTCTTCGCCATGACTTCCTGGTGATTCGCACAAGCAAGGTCGTCGAAAGGAACGTTTCTTCTGCGGCTTATCGCTCACATTGCCACGCGAGGTGTAAATAAACTTTGCTCACCTTTAATTATCAAAAAGCTGAATTTCTCTCAGAGAGTGGGTTGTACGTGCCATCAGTGACGTTTCGACGACCAGGAAAATCCTCCAGAACTTCATATTACAAAACTTTTTCGCCGAAACGTGATGAATCATATTATTTTGAATCGATTTTTATATCAAGCCGGTTAACACTTGTCTCATTACTATTTTACTTCTGAAAAAATACCATCGTTCGGCTAACTAAAAAAAATGAACAAGAAAGACAGCCCAATGCAGACAAAAAAAAGTGATAATATAAATAACACACAACAACAACAACGTTTCCGGGGGGCGGGGGATCCTTGTTCCTTTCGTCAGGTGCGAAGAAGATCCTTTAAAGCTTTTGAGTTTTGTCAACTGCTGCCTTGACCACGCCGCCTATTCCACTGGTTGTCGCAACTTTTTCCACCTGCTTATTCCTTAAACATCATCGCCTTTGTATTGAACGGTATTCAAAAGTCTTATTAACGTCTTTTAAAAAATAATTACACTTAAAAATTGCATACAATTAAAATGAAAAAGTGAAAAATTACGTCTGATTTAAAATTAATAATAATAAGATGAAGGATAGACAAATACAGACGAAAATAAGTGATATAGCATAAACACCACACAACAACAACGTTTCTGTGGAATCCTTGTCTCCCTTTCGTCAGGTTGCTACGGATGGGCCTAGAGCGACACAACTGCTCACTAGTCAGTTTGACAAAACTCAAAAGCCGAATTTAACAGTAATTTTTTCTTCAAATATACGACATATATAAAGAATCGCATAAATAAATAATAGAATTGGAAGAGAAAAGAAGTCTCGGATATTCCAAAGAAGAAAAAAAAAGTTCTCAAATTTGTCCATGCTGCGCTAAAAGAAAATATATATATTGTAGTGAATAACATCGGTGAGTGTCCGCGGGCCTGAGAAGGAATTAATTAAACGTGCACGTGTGCCCGTGAGGCCTCAAGAAGCCGAGGGTACGCGTCCCTTTTTTTTGCATCGTTGGGGGGGGGGGCGGAGTAAGAATATATACTCCGAACCCGGGTGAAAGTAGACAGAGAGAGAAAGTGAAGTGGGAGAGGCGAGAGGGTGGAAAATTTGGCGAGGTGTAAGGAACAAAAGTTTTGGAGTGTGGACGTCCATCGCGTTGAGGCCGATGAAGGAGATCGTGGGCTGCTTACTACAAGACCAGTGATCCGCTGCAAGTCGGCTGATGCCAGAAGTTAAAGTAAGGGTCACCATTAATGTAAAGTGCCTTCAGACGTTAAAGATTTTTTTACACAGTACGGAACTAAGCTCTGTTTATGAATAGCTACCGAGCCGCCCACATTACCTTGTAGAGGAGGAGGATTTCATTAACCAAGCCGGAGCTAATTATTGTTATTTTTTGCAGATTATATGTGTAGTTGCTGGCGCCCAATCAATTTTTGTACTGTATTTTTGTATTTTTATGTAATAAAGTTTTTTTTATATATGGTAATAAAGTCTAATCATTACAATATATATATATTAATTAAACGTTTTATTTATTTTGTTCATTAACGGCCCCCCCCCCAAACGATGCAAAAAAAAGGGACGCGTACCCTCGGCTTCTTGGGGCCTCACGGGCACACGTGCACGTTTAATTAATATATACATACACACAAAATTTCACTCCGCCCTATTCATCATTATTTATTATACCCAATTAAAGTAAAGCTCAATCATTCATAGATTTCAACAAAAAATATATATTATTTTAAATTTCATGAACGTATTTTTTTTGACTGAATGCCAATTTATTTCAACTTTATTTAATAGACTTAAGTAGCCGTTAATAATAACAACGTTGTAAATTAAATTCATTTTTAGCGTTTAAGAAGAAAAGCTGTCATGCGCAAGTATCATGTGATTAAAGTTTCCCTGTTATTACGTGTGAAGTTATGAGTAACACGAACACGAGGTTTTCAGAAATGGTGACGTGTTTCGGAGAAATGTTCAGAGGTTGTCGTGTATCCGGTGCAAAGAAAAAAAAAGTGTGTGGGGGGGGGGGGGGAAACCAGATGAGACGTGAATCAGAGTCAGCAGTAGTTTAGAGAGCAAAGTTATGTGAGACACTCCACTTGGTGGCGATTGTACAACACAGCCTCGTCGGAATGTCTGGAATCCGTTACTCTGTGCGAATAATCATAGAACACCAGCGACAACCTTCACGTTGAGCGGTTCACCATTTTTCGTTTTCCAATTTCTCCACATCCTGGTTTCATTGACCACAAATGACATTACGTATGTAGGAGCAAAGATAATGCACACTCGTCAGAGATGAACGTTCTGTTGCTACGGCAACGAGAGATTATAAATAGTAGTAGTATCTGTGACTTCGTGGCGTGCTGTACGTTGTTAATGAACAAAATAAATAAAATATTAGTAGCAGCTCAATGAACAGTAAAACGTGCACTGAAAATATTTTTAATTTAGCCCGTTCTAAGACTCGCTGGATCTTCTTCTTTCATGCTTTTCGCATGTTCCATTGACAACAACAGCCCTACAGCGGTATTTTAAATATATATTTCAGGATTTATTCATTACATTCTCTTCTTCATCTTGTTCTTCACTGTGGAATAAAACCAACATCTTTCATAATTCGTCGTAAACAGTCCACACTCTATACAGTACCTTTTAACGTCCAATTCAAAACGCCTTTATCGTATGTATATATTGATTCAGGTTCATACGGACCTGCCGGTTTTCCCCTATATAAAAATTAGCCTTGCTCTTTGGATATTTTGATTATATTTATTTTATCAGTAAATTTTTTCCCATCATTTACTGGCTATTTATTTATTTATTTTACCAGTAATTTTTCCTGTCTGTCCTTACCTGACTATCCTTGTACTGAAGTCTCATTGACCACAAAAGACATTACGTATTACATATATTTTTACTTTAGCCCGTTCTAAGACTCGCTGGATCTTCTTCTTTCATGCTTTCGCATGTTCCATCGACAACAACAGCCCTACAGCGGTATTTTAAATATATATTTCAGGATTTATTCATTACATTCTCTTCTTCATCTTGTTCTTCACAGTGAAAAAAAATCTATAAGGTTCTTCCCTCCCCCCCCCCCCCCAAAAAAACCAACATCTTTCATAAGTTGTTGTAAACAGTCCACACTCTATACAGCATATTTTATCGTCCAATTCAAAACGCCTTTATCATATGTTCATACGGTTCATACGGACCTGCCGGTTTTCCCCTATATTAAAATTTGCCTTGCTCTTTGGATATTTATTTTACCAGTAATTTTTTCCCCATCATTTACTGACTATTTAGTTGTTGTTTTTTTTTACCAGAAATTTTTCCTGACTATCCTTGTACTGAAGTCTCATTGACCACAAAAAACATTACGTAAAATTACATATATTTTTAATTTAGCCCGTTCTAAGACTCACTGGAGTTTCTTCTTTCATGCTTTTCGTATGTTCCGTCGACAACAGCCATATAGCGGTATTTTAAATATATTTCAGTATTTATTCATTACATTCTCTTCTTCATCTTGTTCTTCACTGTGGAAAAAAATCTATAAGGTTCTTCCCTTCCCCCCCCCCAAAAAAAAAACCCAACATCTTTGATAAGTTGTTGTAAACAGTCCACACTCTATACAGTACCTTTTAACGTCCAATTCAAGACGCCTTTATCGTATGTATATATTGATTCCGGTTCATACGGACCTGCCGGTTTTCCCCTATATAAAAATTTGCCTTGCTCTTTGGATATTTATTTTACCAGTAATTTTTTTCCCTACATTTAGTGGCTATTTAGTTGTAACTTTCCCTGTCTGTCCTTACCTGACTGACTATCCTTGTACTGAAGTCTCATTCACCACAAAAAAACATTACGTATTTCATATATTTTTAATTTAGCCCGTTCTAAGACTCGCTGGATCTTCTTCTTTCATGCTTTTCGCATGTTCTATCGACAACATCAGCCCTATAGTGCTATTTTAAATATATATTTCAGGATTTATTCACTACATTCTCTTCTTCATATTGTTCTTCATAGTGGAAAAATTCTATAAGGTTCTTCCCCCCCCCCCCCCCCAAAAAAAAGCAACATCTTTCATAGTTGGTCGAAAACAGTCCACACTCTATACAGTACCTTTTAACGTCCAATTCAAAACGCCTTTATCGTATGTATATATTGATTCCGGTTCAGACGGACCTGCCGGTTTTCCCCTATATAAAAAATTTGCTTTGCTCTTTGGATATTTATTTTACCAGTGATTTTTTCCCATCATTTACTGGCTATTTAGTTTGTTTATACCAGTAATTTTTCCTGTCTATCCTTACCTAACTATCCTTGTACTGAAGGTTCATTGGCCACAAAAGACATTACGTATTTCATATATTTTTTAAAAATTAAGCCTGTCGTAAGACTCACAGGTCCTTCTAGTTCCTGGAAAACATTGCTTCCGCGTGTTCCATTGACAACAACAGCCCAATAACATTATTTTAAATATTTCAAGGCTAATTCATAACATTCTCTTCTTCATTTAGTTTTTCACTGTGGTAAAATTTTTTTTTCTTCAGAAAAACCCAAAATCTTTCTAATTCATATTTACATATAATTTTAAATATATATTTAAGGATTTATTCATTACATTCTCGTCTTCATTTAGTTCTTCACTGTGGTAAAATCTTTTTTTTTCTTCAGAAAAACCCAACATCTTTCATAATTCCTCGTAAACAGTCCTCACTCTTTACAGTTCCTTTTAACGTCCAATACTAACCGCCTTTATCGTACGTATATAATAATTCCGGTTCATACGGACCTGCCGGTTTCACCTACATAAAAATTTATCTTGCTCTTTGTATATTTATTTTACCAGTAATTTTTTCCCATTCTTTACTGGCTATTTAGTTGGTTTTTTTAAAAAAAAATATATAGTCTCTCCTAATCCCCTCATACTTCATGAAAATGGCGCTAGAAACGACAACGGTGCAGTTATCAAGTCTTCGATACCGTTCCGACTCTGGATTTATTAAGTTTTCTTAAATATTGTTCGGTTTGCATTATTCTGACTCCTGAGCCACACAGCGCTGTTTTATTACCCATTTTTTTCCCTGAAGTCGAACAGAGTTCCGAAACGTTTCAAACGATTCGTTCCCATTTTAGTTTGGCTGTAACCTTTATCGTCTCTACGTCATTATTACTGAACCTCTATTTCTCATTTATTTTTTCCATACTCCTAGAAATACCACGTCTATCTACGTACTTCGACTCAAGTGTCAATAAACTAAAATAAACCAAACACAACGGAAACTTTTCCAAAAAAAAAAGCCATATTATTTGTTGACCAGGAAAGAATTAATTATGATTAGGAAGTAGATTTCCAAGGGCGGTTTATTTATCGCTGAAAGTTTTCCTTTACGTGAAAACGTCCCTGTTTTATAAGAACCTGTTATCCTTGTAGGTATCGAAGACCTCCCTAATCGTAATCAACTATTTTAACCTTTTTGAAATGAAGGTACCCGAAAATATACGTGATTCGATTGTCATGACTTTACAAAAAAAAATTTCAATATTACCAACAGAAAATTTCTTTGAAAGAAATGTTCCTCATTTTTGCTAACGTGGTAAGAACCTGATTCAGTTTGATTTATTAAAAATTTTTAGGTTGATATGATCTGTAAATGACCTCAGGAAAACAAATGTCCGTCCATTAAACGAGACTAGAAAAAGGTATGGGGATTTAGTGAGGTGATAAAAAAAACTGCATCAGGAACTGCAAAAATCATCATTAGGATTTAAAATGAAAAAAAATTACGTCTGATTGAAAAGTAATGAATAAGAAAGACAGCCCAATTCAGACAAAAAAAGGGGGGGGGGTTAATAATATAAATACCACACAACAACGTTTCTGGGATCCTTGTTCCTAAAATCAAGCACCTCACCATCCCTCATGACCACTCTTTAATTTCTCCTGATGCCAGACGATTTAATATATTTATTTATGACAACGTTTCGGTACGTTGTTTCTGTACCTTCATCATGTCTTTCCATGCTACATATGTTAAAACCTAATTTCACATCCTATTGAGATGAAAAAACAATAAAGAAGTCTTTTTTCCTCTTGATGTAGTGTTCCTTATTGCCAATGATTTAGTCATTAACAGTTTCAAAAACAGGATGGTCCATTTTCAGTCAATGTACTAAAATTCCACTTCATGAAATTTTGTGCCTTATAAATCAAATCCTCAACTCCATTTATTTCAAGTTTAATCAGGTTCACTATCATCAGATCAAAGGTTCTTCCATGGTCCTATTTTTTGCAGAGATAGTCATGAGAGTCTTGTCTTTCTCTACTTCCTGTCCAACCTCTTTGCTCCATCCAGATATGTAGATGAATTTTTTTTGTATTGTTAATCCCTCTCAAATCAAACTTATTCAATACTTTCTCATAATTATCATCCCAACTTACAATTCACCCATGAACTTGAATTTTAACCATTCTCTTAATATTCTTGATGCCACTGTGTCCATTCACAATGCTTCTTCTATTCTCACCAATTGGTTCAGAAAACCCCTACATACTACATGATGTTTCTGATCCTCCTCCAAACCAAAAAAGAGACAGAGCTATGGTATACAGTCTAGTAGACAGAGCTATTTTACTTTCCAACTCCCAAGTTCCATCAACTCCACTGATTTCAAGTTTAATCAGGTTCACTATCATCAAATCAAAGGTTCTCCCATGGTCCTTTTTTTTTGCTAAGATAGTCATGAGAGTCTTGTCTTTCTCTTCTTCCTGTCCAACCTCTTTGCTCCATCAGATATGTAGATGACATGTTTTTTTGTATTGTTAACACCTCTCAGATCAACCATATAGTCAATACCTCCAATAATTATCATCCCAAGTGGCAATTCACCCATTTTAACCATTCTCTTAATATCCTTGCTGTCACTGTGTCCATTCACAATGCTTCCACCATTCTCACTAATTGGTTTAGAAAACCTCTGAAAGTTTTCACATTTTTCTTTTCTGATCATCCTCCAAGAGCGACGGTACACAATCTTGTAGACAGAGCTATTTTACTTTCTAACTCCAAGTCCCACCAACACAACTTAAATGTTGTCCGAAACATCTCCAATGAGTACCCTTTAAATTTTATTATTAAACACACAAACAGCAGGTAGAACAAAATCCTACATCCTCCTGTCAATTGTCCCCAAACACCTCAAGCCAATTTTTTTTTCTCATACTCCCTTACTACAGATTTATCCAAATATTCAAAGAATATCAAATATCCATCATCTACAGATCCACTAACACCCTTTCTTACTTGATTAAAAACCAACAAGGTCCCACCTGGACACCTACAGCATTGTTAACAAAATCTCTTGCTCTGATTGTAAGTCCTGCTACATGGGGCGAACAAAACGTTCCCTTAATACACGTCAACAAGGAACATGTGTCTAATATCAATCTGTTAGTCTCCAAACATATCATCAATTCTAAAGATACATTTGATTCGCAAGATTTTAGACATTGACAATTCCAGAGATGCTTCACATTAAATCAAACATCACAGCTATTAATGTACAAACAGTCAGTGTGAAACTCAATAATTGCTATGATCCCTTATTGTTACGCTGAACCTTCTTTTTTCCCCATTGTCGTTGCTCCCTCGGTGTTACACTGACCCCATTGTCGTTGCTTTTCGTCGTCGCTTTTGAGTGTTGTCAACTGACCAGTGCAGTTGTGTCGCTCTAGGCGCTCTTCTTAGCACCTGACGTAAAGGAAGACAAGGATCCCTAGAGGCGTTGTTGTGTGGTATTTATATTACCCTTCTTTTCTGAATCTTTCAGGATTTATTGTAAATTAACCCCCAAAACTCAATCAAGACAACTTAAGAAACACTTGTCGGACGTCCTGTGAGTCAACGTGGAGAGTTTTACGCTGAACTGGACCCTCGTAGGGTTTCTCGGTAACTTCTGCTGAACTCTTGTGTGAAGTTTCCACGTAACACACACAAAACGCCGCGTTCTGGAGCCGTTGGCGACGGTGACGTCACCGCTGACGTCACCGCGCGTCCTGGCACGTCAGCTGGTTTTCATTTCGAATGCTCCCCCCCCTTGCCCCCCAAGGGCTTTATAGAAGCCGTTTTCGCGCTTGCTCTTGACCGGTGACGACGGTGGCCTTGGAAGCCCGCGTTTGAATCTTGGGAGTGAAGTCAGCGTGACTCACGCCATTGCGATTCCTTCTATTCAAGAAGTAACACACAAAGGTACGCCTTGTGACTGCAGGAATGAGATGGAAAATAGCGAATCTTTGACCACAGCTTGACCGTCCATACTTGCTCTCTTCTTACCCCCCGAGACGGCGGGAACATAAAGCACAGCTAGGAAAGAACGTCGAAAGCTATTTTACTTTCAACTCATAAATAACAAAGGTGAATATAACGAAAAAATAATGAAGCTCAGGAAATAAATTCTTTGCATAATAATTTGAAGATCAGCGAATTTTTCCAAGGCGCACAATCGCCATATTCTCTATCAGTCTCTGAAATTCCATGATTCAGCAGTCCACTAGAAGTCCTGGGATTGGTAACAGACAGTCTTAAATAGTATCTGTACCTGACTAATAAGTAACTTCCTCAGGGACATGTTCTCCCTTGTATACATGGTTTACTTATTAGAAGCAGCTTGAAAAATTCACACTTAATAAAAATAAAAATACTAGTCTTCTTAGAGGGATTTTGTTCTCCCTTTTCATAAAAGAGTGAAATCGAAGTGGGAGGACAAGGGTCCAAGGAGGAGGGAGGGAAAAAAAATAATAATAGTGGACATGCTCTGAAAGTACAGAAGATGAAGAAGATCTACAAAGAGATAATGGATAAAGTATTGACAGAGAAATTCCATATCAACATTAAAAGACAGAAAACTGAAATCATCTTCTGTGACAAGAATAAAGGAAGGAAGGAAGACAGAAATAAAGCTGAGAAACAAGGAAATACAGGATTTATTTGTGGGCCAGTAAAATTAAAAATAATGAACATAATAATCTGGGCCATGAATGAAAAATAGTCTGTTTACATCAAAGAATTTAAGCCTCTAAGTGAGAAAGAACATGCTATAAAGACCTACATTTGGAACATATTTAATGGTGGGAAAGCATGGACAACTGGAGACCAGGAAAGGAAAAGACTGTTATCTTTTGGAAACATGGTATTATGGAAGAATGTTGAAGATACCAAGGAGTATTCAGAAGAGCACAATAAAAGTGACAAGTCCCTTGAAGCAAATAAAAATAATAAGAAGAAAGATAGCCAAATACAGACAAAATAAGAGAAAATATAAATAATATATAAACTAAAATATAAAGAACTGCACATCATTCATCATGATCCATACAGGAAAAAAAATTTGAAATGTCCAAGAAAGTTTCAATACATTTGCTTCACATTTGCAGATTCTAGGTTTCAACCAATTGTTTTCCCTACATTCAAAAGATCATTTATATTAAAAAAAATCATGTCAAATAAAATACTCTCAAAAAATTAAGAAATCAAACGCAAAACTGACAACCGGAGTATGAAACTATGATCAGAAATGTAAACACTATGAGAGGGTCGCCCAATAAACCAACAGGTTGTCGCGACCATAAATCAATCGATCAATAAATAAAACATATAAAATCAGCTGATGAGTCTTGTGTAGTTGTGTGTCTCTCTATCTGGGCTCTTACGGGGTTTTCCTACACCTGAAGAAAGGAACAAGGGCCCCAGAAACGTTGTTTGGTATTTATAACTTCACTTCTGTTGTCTGTATTAGGCTAATTTTTTTTTCATTTCAAAAATAAAGAAAATAAGGCGAGCTCTTTGAATAGGAAACGCTCTTCGATATGAGCGAGAGTAATTGAGAGACAACTTGAAGAATATATATATATTGTAATGATTTTCTTTTTAACAATTTAATTAAAAACAATGCCTCACGTTGAGGTTCCAATTTTTGTAGTAAATACTTTAAAATGATCAGCAAATTAAAATTTAATGATTGGATTTTAATTAAAAAATCAATATTTTTAGCATACAAATAAATTTAATTTATTAAATCAAATTATTTAAGTTATATTTGCTGATCATTTAAAAGTAATTACTACAAAAATTTGGAACCTCAAAGTGAGGCATTGTTTTTTTTAATTATATTGTTAAAAAAGTTAAATCACTACAAATTGGCGCCCAACGTGGGGGGCTTTAACTGCGTTTCCTGTTTCTTGTAATAAAGAAAAAATACTGAATCTGACCATAACATTGATGCATGTAGTATTAATAATAATATGTTCATGCAATATTTTCCTATTTTTTTTACATGTTTGTGTGTGTGTGTGCGTGTGAAATTTAGAGTTTGATCAAGGAAAATAGTAATAATGATAATTAAATGTGCATTTAAATTGTGAGGATCTGTTAGGAATAATTAATTGGACGGTAGTTCATGTTTGTTTTTTAAGAAATAAAAAGCAGTTGCCGGATAACATAGGAATAAATAGTAGAATAATTGAAGATAATGGAGCTGGTAATAAAAAATGGATTCAGAAGAAGTGATTTTTCAACGTGGGGGGGGGGGGCTTTAACCGTGAATTATCTTTAATTACCACAATATATATAGAGATATAAAATAAATAATTGAGGTTATGAATTGCTACGGTCAACTCAAGAGGACAAGTGCAGTGCTGCCAACCAACGTAAACGACAACGGCTAACCGATGAAGATTAAAAAAAAGAAAAGAAACACCAACGACTGTCGTGACGGAAAATTAATTTTCGAATTCAAACGGACGACTTGTGGGTTTTTCCCCCCACCTGGAACTGCAACTGGAAATACATTCGAATCACAGCAGGTGACGTCACATTTACATACATCTCTGACACACACACACACACTCGCTACAATATTTTCGTATCAACTGTTTTATTTGGTAGTAAATCAAAAAGGTACGAATCGTGACACCTTTAATGTAAGGATTTTCAATAACTAAAGATAATATTCACGGAATGTTTACGAAAACAACTTGAAGAGAAGGAAACTGAAGACAGTTGTCCTTGAGCTAGTAGCCTATAAACGCCCGCCCCTTCTTCGATAACGTCAGCAGCATTCAGAGCGCGTCGGTAATGCAACGCCGTCTGTAATACACCATATGTATTTATTCACCCCCCCCCCCCCCCCCACGCACGTCTTCATAACGATATTGGGGGGAACAAACCATCAACAGTCTGCGACCAGCAGGTATGTTTCGATGCTCGCTTGCCAAAATGAAGAAGAACGAGCCCAAGGTTGCAGATGTTGAAGGCGCGTGTGGGGGTATTTCAAGGTCAAGCTGCAAGACTTAACCGTCATAATCCTCACTTCTACCACCACTTCACCTCCTCAGTTACTCTTCCCATAAATTACGGTAGCCAGCCAGTCCCAGGTGTCATAGGAACTTGCATTCTTCTTCCGGCGGCTTTGTGGTGGTCCATTTTTTTTTTGGAGGGGGTTGAGTTATCTTTAGTAAAATTCCTTGAACATGTGCAACTATTTTCGACCCTTTCGCCGTATTATAATTATTTTCTCTGGATGGACTCTTTAAGCTGCTTAAAGGGATTAACTACGGTGGCCGGATCACACCGAAGTCACTCACTACTTTAACGAATATTTGTTTATTAGCACTAAATTATTTAAAAAAATAAATGTTTCCCATAATTTCAGCATTTTTATTCTATTTTATTTGTAAGTAATTACATTTAAAATGAACAAATTTAAGGTTCCGTTGTTGTCAAACCTTCTCTATAATAAAAAAAAGGGATGTATGTTTGTATGTATGTATGTATTTACGTTAACTCTCTATACAAAATTTAAACGCGTGGAGAGGTTGCAACAACAACAAAAACAATATTGCTACACATATTCTTCAAAATATGCGAGAAACGGTACTGTTGTTGGGAGGTGGTGAGACACGTCTTCCATCCCCAGCAGGAGCGAGGGGTGGAAATTTTCAAACAATCTAAAACGGTCGATATTTGATTTAGCAAGAATAAAAAAAATTCTCGTGGTCAAAGATATTGACTTATCGATGTTATGGGTGCCTTATGGTATTTTGGAAAAAGGAGCACGCTTAGGTTGTTTTTTCAACTGACGAGTGCAGTTGTGTCGCACTAGGCTCTTCTCAGCACCTGAGGAAAAGGGGACAAAGATCCTAGAAAACGTTGTTGTGAGGTATTTTTGTATTATCAATTCTTTTGTCCCGTATTTCGCCATATTTCTTATTATTAATTTTCAATCATTTCAAACATGATTTCTAATTTTATTATTATTATTATTATTATTATAGAAGAATGAGAAGAAGTACAAACTGTTAAATCTGCGGTTTGAAATATTTAATGACACGAAATTGACTCAATTTTTTTAAAATGAAAACCTGGTGAAAGTACAAAAATGTTTTGAAACGTCGTTGAAGTGTCGAAATAAAAAATTTTCTAATGTCTGAAAAAGGTCGTTAATTTCTTTAATTTATAATATTAAAAATAAACAGTCTAAAAAGGAAAATAAAGAATAAGAAAGTTAGCACAATTCAGGCAAAAAAAAAGGGGTGTAATATAAATACCACACAACAACGTTTCTGGGATCCTTGTCCCCCCTTTCATCAGCTTGAGGGTTCTCAAGTGACAAGTGCAGTTGTGTCGCTCTAGGCTCTTATTAGCATCTGAAGGAATAGGGAACAAGGATCCCCAGAAAACGTTGTTGTGTAGTATTATTTATATTACCCTTAGTTTCTGAATTGACTATCTTTCTTATTCATAAATGACCGAGTTTCACAGTGTCTGTTTTGTACATTAACAGCTGTGATGCTGAATTTAATGTTAAGCATCTCTGGAATTGTACCTGGTGTCAACATCTCAAAATCTTATCATTTTGCCAATCAAATAAATGTTTGGAGAGTAACAGATTGTCTTTGATATTAGACACATGTTCCTTGACACGGGAACGTTTTGTTCGCCCCATGCAGCAGGAATTACAATTTTACAGCAAGAGATTTTATAACCAACAACACAATGTTTGCTGTATTTTTGTTTTTCCATTTAAAAAATATAATATTCCATTTATTGATTTTAAAATATTTTTAATAAATAAATATAGTATGTAATAAATTATCTCTCTCTGTGTGTGTTGATCCACAAATCCTTGTCACGTGTTATCAGCAAGCTCGAAAGGACGAATTGGAAAATAGCAAAGATAATAGAAGCAACAGTCAGACAAATTACGGACCGGGAACATCACAAAAAGGGGAAAATTGAAATAACAAACGGGACTGCAGCCTTACGAAACTAAATTATAGACTGTCGAACAGTCCCGTACTATATAACAAGCAGTAGCTGAAAAGTTATGAAAACATGCTGATACGAACACACACACACACACACACGAGATCAAAGATATAGACACAAAAAGCAAAGTTAACGAGCAAAGAAGACGTACATATTCGTTTGAGAGGAAAAAAAGCACCACCACCATATCCAACCCCCCTGCCTCATTACCGAGTTCAGGTTCAGTTAACAGACTTTTAATTTGACATCATAATAACACACCCCACCCCCGCGCGCGTGCGTGCGCGTAAATCTTCTTCACCACACGCAGAATAATTTTTTTTACGCCTACCCACCAGAGAAAGAGAGAGAGAGAGAGAGAGAGAGAGAGAGAGAGACAGAGAGAGAGAGATGGAGAGAGAGAAGGAGAGAAATAGGAGAGAGATAGAGAAGGAGAGAGATAAAGAGAGAGATAGAGAAGGCGAAAGATTTATCCTGCGTGTATTCTACTTCTCCTGACGGTCACGCACGAAGTTCTCTCTCACCTGTAAAATCCAGTTACGGGATACAAGCATTCACCTAATCTCCTGACGTGTTTATATCCATACGAGTCCCCTAAAAATGAGTGATAGCCTCCTCTATATATGAAAAAATGGTTGTTTTTATATATTACTAGCAGGGTTTCCACGGCGTTGCCCGGGTTGTCATAATTAAACTCAGCGACATCCATAACTTCGGATTTGACACCAATCTCGCTTGTTTTTCCGTTATTTTTTATTTAACGCCCCTCAACCCCCCCTCACCTCTAAGGGTGCTCCCCTCCTATACCGAAAGGTGTTAAAATTATACACATAACAGCATTGGTAGAAATACTATGAATCTCATTGACCCCCCAAAATATTTTCTTTCGACGAAAATATCGGCCGTATTAAGATGTTTGGAAATTCCTCAACTCCCCCCCCCCCCCTAGCGCCTAAGGGTAGTAATCGCGCGCGCGCGAGAGAGAGAGAGAGAGAGAGAGAGATTGTTAAATGTAATGAAATCTCATTAGGATAAATTCAGCTTGACGTTACTCCCGGGAGGGAGGGAGGTAGGGAGGATGAAATACAACGGCCATATAGATAACCTGATAACCAATTTACTAGTGTAATTAAATTACAGCTGTATCAAGTTATAATAGCTAGACACGCTGACTGACTGACTACTACTCATTGCTATTATCTCTCTTTTCTATTTTTACTCTTTGAAACACGTTGATGCTCATTAAGGAAATAAATTCCAATTAGTTGGTGTTCATTTCCATAAATTTATCACTTTAAAAGTCCTTCGTTAAACCGTTAATTAACTAGTTCTAGATTTTTCAGGGTCTTTGACTTAAACCATTACTGTATGATGTGGTGGAACAATAACGTTGAGGTATAAATTACTCGTGGGCGGGGGGTTGATGTTGTTGGTTTTCTGATTATCCTCCTCCTCATCTGGTTGATGTTGCGCGGCGGCGACGCAGGCCAGTTGAGAGTGGTAACTGCCAGAAACGCTGACGTAATTGCGTAAATAAACGGCTGACTTCACTGGACGACGACGACGACGGTTGGAGTAACGGATAAAAGCGCACCCGCACTCTACTACAAGAAGCGCAACCAAAATAAAAAAAAATAAACAAACACCAAAAAAAACACACATTGTAGAGACGGTTGGAAAAGAAGTCGACCAAAGTCCGATGTCACAAAAGGACAAACAACCCCTCAGAATACGACGGGAAAAGACAGTCATCATGGCAACGTTATATTAATTAAGGTGAATTGCTTAATAGTTGTTATTTTTACGCCTGTTTTTTTTTTATGAATTAATAAATCAGTTAAATGACCTGTTTTCAGACACTTTATTATTATGAGTAAAAAAAACCATTATATTAATTATTATATTTATTTTATTTATACCGTTACGACATTTCGACACGTGTTCGTATCGTCTTCCGTTGTTACACAGATATTTTAAAAGATTGCATTTTTTTTACGTCTGCTTATATTTAATAAATAATGCAGGTTTTTTGTTACCAATATCAGACAATATTTTTTTAAAATTTATTTACGACAACGTTTCGGTACGTTTTTGTGTACCTTCATCACGTTTTTCCTAAATATGCTATATTTATTTATTATATATATTATTATTATTATCATTTATTTATTATTACGTTTATTATTTATTTATATTATTTATAATTATTAATTATATTTTATTTATTATTTATTTATTATTATATTTATTTATATTATTTATTATTATTATTATTATTATTTATTATATTTTATTTATTATTATATTTATTTATATTATTATTTATTTATTATTATATTTATTATTTATTTATATTATTTATAATTGCTTATTATATTTTATTTATTTATTATTATATATATTTATATTATTATTATTATTTATTATTATTATTTATTTATTTATATTATTTATTATATTTTATTTATTATTATATTTATTTATATTATTATTTATTAATTATTATATTTATTATTTATTTACATTATTTATAATTATTTATTATATTACATTTTATTATTTATTTATTATTATATTTATTTATATTATTATTATTATTATTTATTTATATTATTTATTTTATTTTATTTATTATTATATTTATTTATATTATTATTTATTTATTATTATATTTATTATTTATTTATATTATTTATAATTGCTTATTATATTTTATTTATTTATTATTATATATATTTATATTATTATTATTATTTATTATTATTATTTATTTATTTATATTATTTATTATATTTTATTTATTATTATATTTATTTATATTATTATTTATTAATTATTATATTTATTATTTATTTACATTATTTATAATTATTTATTATATTACATTTTATTATTTATTTATTATTATATTTATTTATATTATTATTATTATTATTTATTTATATTATTTATTTTATTTTATTTATTATTATATTTATTTATATTATTATTTATTTATTATTATATTTATTATTTATTTATATTATTTATAATTGCTTATTATATTTTATTTATTTATTATTATATATATTTATATTATTATTATTTATTATTATTATTATTTATTTATATTATTTATTATATTTTATTTATTATTATATTTATTTATATTATTATTTATTAATTATTATATTTATTATTTATTTACATTATTTATAATTATTTATTATATTACATTTTATTATTTATTTATTATTATATTTATTTATATTATTATTATTTATTATTTATTTATATTATTATTTATTATATTATATTTTATTATTTATTTATTATTATATTTATTTATATTATTATTTATTATTATTATTTATTTATATTTTATTTAATAATTTATTTTATTATTTATTTATTATTATATTTATTTATATTATTATTTTTTATTATTTATTTATATTTTATTTATTAATTTATTTTATTATTTATTTATTATATATATATATATATATATATATTATCCACTTATCAATGTAAAACATTGTGTAGTACTTTTTATGTAACGATGAAAAATTAAGAAAATGTTACTGCCAAAAGAAAAAATGGCAAGACGGATTGAAGCCCGTTCCAGTTTTATCTACACCGTTGTCATGTTTCTTCCTTCTCTTTTGTGTATGTGAATGTGTGTGTGTGTGTGTGTGTGTGTGCCTGCCTATTTCAGATTTTTATTGGATTTTTACGTTGGACAATAAAGAAACTTTTTAAGGACCAAATAAAAGCCAATCTTCCTTGTTGCAACATGAGCCATCTTTAGATTTTAAATTCTCCTCGAGTTCATCTCAGCAACTCGTTCGATTTGGAAATAATAATAAAAAAATAATAATAGTTACGAGCTGAGTTGTTGCGCAAGTCTTCCGAATGTGGCAAACGACTCAATAAGGCGTCAGACGTATATAGTGTCAATATTAGTCACGCTTTGCCCTTCTCTTATCTCGGCGGAGGTTTTTTTTTTTCCTTTTTCTTTTCGTCCAAAGTCGTCTGAGCTCAATTACGTGTTTCAGTGTCTATTCAGCTCTGACTAACACTGTTCCAAACTCCTTTGTCATGCTCAATGTGCGGAATAAGAGTGTTTCAGAATCAATAGCAAATATAGTACAGGGTCTGATCTTTGACATTATGGTGGGTTATTTGTATTCGCGTTTAAATGAGATACGGCGCTTTGCTGATGCCATTGAGGTTACTGGACGTACTGAAGAAGGCCTTAAGGTTCATTTTTGCATGACAATCATTAAAAAAAATGATTAAAGTGGCAGTCCATGTACAACTTGAGACATTTCCCCCGTGCAAAGCGCACCCTAAGAAAGCAACCCACAAGGGGAAGGAAGTATTATTTATTTCAAAGTCAGAAAAGGCATTGATAAAGATCCTTTGATACAAGACCAGGTGTTTTTGTAATAAAATACCTGAAAAATTAAGGGGAATTTTTTTATTCTTTGGCTTTTTTAAAAAAAAGGTACTTGACTGAGAAAGATATGTGAATATTAAATGGCGTTTCTTAGTTTTAATATAGTCAATATGGGGTAATGGGCACGAGGCAACATCAGTTTTGTTGTAACACGTGGCTTTGTATCAGAGAAAATAATACGTCCGTATAAAATGTAATAATAATTAGAGAAACAGCCGCGAATACAGACAAATTTAAGTGATGATATCCTTGGTGCCTTTCGTCAGGTGACTGGGGAAAAAAAAAATTAGCCAGGAGAAACTCAAAATCTTTTGAGTTTGGCATCTGGTATTGTGCGGTTGTGTCACTCCTTGCTCCCCTTGCCCCTCAATCAGGAGGCGGTGCTGCTGGGATGCCGAGACTGGCTCTAGGGATTAGTAAGAAACGCTAGTGTAGACTCCTAGATCTCATCGGCCTCCGTGGCGCAATCGGCTAGCGCGTTCGGCTGTTAACCGAAAGGTTGGTGGTTCGAGCCCACCCGGGGGCGAATATTTTTCGTGAAATGAGAATTGTTCATTCTACGACAGTCAAGCCTCCCGTCAAAATTTACTAAAATGTGAATTCCTACGGATCACCTTCACTCATCTTTTTCCTCTCCGAGGGAATTTTTTTTTTCTGATGGCTTCACTCAAAGGCTTGAGTGCGTGTTGCGTCCAACACGGGGAAGCTCAAATGGTAGAGCACCCCGCGTAACCAGCAGTGGTCAGTCTTGGAACTGTACGTTGCTGCTGCTGCTGCCTTGTCGCATAGGTAGTTGGATCTACAAAGGCTACGGGAAGAAACCCCTGATTAAAAATCACCCGTTCCTCCAGGTTGAGGGTTGTTACCCCTACACCATAAAAAGAATCTCGTTCAGAAAGCCATACTAAGCGAAACCGGACTGATGGAATAGAAACGACTAGAGCAAAGAAGAAAATGACATGATTTATGGTTACCTACATGGAATATGAGATATGGAGGAGGAAAGCAAGAGATAGAAGAGAGTGGGCTTCGATAGTGAGCCATGGTGTATTGTAGCGCGATAGTTTTATTATATATATATATATATATATATATATGTTTGATTTTAATATAATTAGATATTAGCAAGGGTTGAGAGCTTGGTAAGTTGGAATTTGAACAGGCGCCGCCGAGACGGGGAGATAATCCCTTCAGTCTGGAATTGGACACGTATGATGCTGACCCTCGGAAGTTACCTGGACTGTCACACCGTGGGGAAACGTCTCTCTGAAAATCCCAGAAATTTGAGTTAACACGTGACTGCCTGAACCAATGACATTTCTTGGTTCAGGAAAGATCGATCCAAAGATGAACGAGACGTTAGATTTTTGACATCGAGCGAGGGAGCTAAAAGGAAGTATTGACACAGAGGGACAAACCGTCGCCAGCGACGGACGTGCAGGCCCAAATTGCAGTTCCCAGAGGACTCGGAGAGATCGAGGGTGCCACACGATAACGGCCAGACAGACGTCAACGAAGGTAACTGCCAAGTATCTCAATCCTTGACGCGCCTGGGGGAATTACCGTAGACCATGTTTAACTGAGATTAAGGGATCAGGCTAACTGAACACTGTATTTTTTGTCCATGTTCAGATAATTAATTAATAAACTCTGTAAAATATCCTCTTAATTTACCATTTAAAAACCTACCACTACCGTATGTATAAATATTTCTAATATGCGGGTGACGTCATGTTATTTTTAATTACCCATGTCTCCATGGCCGAGGTTGAATATGGCCTCCTCCTCACGGTTCACGTTATAAATAGTGTTTTATGGTTTCGACAACTAATTAACTTAAATCAGAGAGCAGCTTCTTCGGCGACCATATAAGGGGACGTTTTGGAAAAACCCGTAAAGAAATATGTATATATGAATAAAGATGTCACCTTAACTCGCGTGGCTTGTTGCCAGCTTGAGTAAAAGAAGATAAATCGGGCGTCACGACTTCTTAATAAGTGCGCCGCGCCTGTTTCTCTGTGTAACCAAGCAGAAAGTCTCCGAAAACGACGTCACCTTGGAAAAACGGCACGTTTAATTTCTCCGGTGGCATCATCATAAATTAATTTTTCTCTCTCTCTTCGTCTTTATTGTTATTTATTATTATATGAAATGAGCCCCCATCTTTGAATTAACCCTTGGCTACCTTCCTCTACCCTTCCGCATCCCCCCTTTCAAATCCCTTCCTATGCTATTAAAGGGGAGTTGCCACCATGTGAATGTAGCCTGTTGCCCTTAAAAAATATTGAATTATTCAGTCAGGTCCGTGGTGGACCTCGACTGATATAAAACTGGACAACTTCGGTCAACCTTATTATTATTATTATTAATATATTAAATGAGCCGCCATCTTTGAATTATTCAGTCAGGTCCGTGGTGGACCTCGGCTGATTAAAAACTGGACAACTTCGTCAACCTTAATAATAATAATATATGAAATGGGCCGCCATCTTTGAATTATTCAGTCAGGTCCGTGGTGGACCTCGGCTGATTTAAAACTGAACAACTTCGGTCAACCTTATTAATAATAATATATTAAATGGGCCGCCATCTTTGAATTATTCAGTCAGGTCCGTGGTGGACCTCGGCTGATTAAAAACTGGACAACTTCGGTCAACCTTATTATTAATAATAATAATATATTAACTGGGCCGCCATCTTTGAATTATTCAGTCAGTATACTTGCGGAACGCCATTTACTACAGTGAATTTCATTCCAGATAATAAATATAGGGTTAAAAATATTTTACAATTATAATACTAGTCCCGGGTTGTCATAATTAAACTCAGCGACATCCATAGCCCCGGGATTCGACTTACAATCTCGGTCGTTTCCGCGTTATTTTTTTTACGTAACGTCCTCTTCACCACCACACCACCTAAAGGTGTGATCCTCTCGCATACCGAAACGGGTTGAAAGTACACACAAACAACATCGGGAGGAACACTATAAATCTAATTGACACCGCAAAATATTTATTTCCGCCAAACTCCGTCAACTTGCATACTTAATATACAACGAACTTAATATAATTCCACATTTATACTTGCTGGGTATCCGGTGTTGCCCGGGTTGTCATAAATTAAACTCAACGTTGTCCATAACCGCGGATTCGACTTCAATATCGGTGTTTTTTTCGCGTTAATTTCTTGTATCGCCCCTCCACGCCTACCCTTAAGGGTGCGCCCCTCCCATGCCGAAACGGGTTGAAATAATACACAAACAACATCGAGAGAAAGCCCGTTTCGGTATGGGAGGGGAACACCTTTAGGGGTGAGGGTGGAGGAGGACGTTACGTAAAAAATAACACGGAAACGACCGAGATTGGAGTCTAATCCCGGGGTTATGGATGTCGCTGAGTTTAATTATGACAGCCCGGGCAACCCAGCCAGTACTAGTATTATAATTGTCACATATGTTTAACCCTGGAATGAAATTCGCTGTGGTAAATGGCGTTCCGCATCAACAAATGCACCCGAAGTTGTCCAGTTTTTAATCAGTCGAGGTCCACCACGGAACCTGACTGAATAATTCAAAGATGGCGGCTCATTTAATATAATAATAATAAGAATAATAACGACGAAGAGACAAAGACTGTCGGTATTTATGTTGTTTGATTCTGACGATCTTTTAGTTCGTCCCACGTAGCTTGACCTGACACTTTTTTTTTAAACTCTACTTTGTTTAATTTATATTTTACTGACCATGTCCTTAACGTCAACAGTGGAAGGACTGTGGACGGACTTGGTCATTCAATTTCTCAGGTAAAAAAAATGAAATCGCTGTATTGTTAATAATTTCTTAGAAATAAATGATAATAATTTTTTGAGTTAAAAATTGAATTTGTAAAATTATTCTGGTTATTCTATGGCTTCGACAGGATGTGAACCAACGTTTCTTGTAGAACTGAAAATAAATTAAATTATTATGGGGACGATCCAAAATTCATTTTGTTCCCCCCCTCCCCCCCTCCCCCCCGAGTTTCCTTTAAATAAAACTTTATGTATATTATTCTGTCCCTGGTCCTTGAAGCCTTCTTTGGAGCCTAATTCTCTTATATTATTGCCTGTTTTTGATGGAATGTCCGTCATCATTGAATTCCCTCCCCTCATCCCCCGCCGCCCCCAAATAGACGTTATTCAGTCCACGGAATGGCGAATTTGTATCGTGCCTCTCTTTCCCGAGCCTGTTAAAACGTTTTTGAATGGACCCGCCGCAGCCGTTGTTGTTTTTCATCCAAAAGACAACCGCAAATGGAAAGTTGTATGAAACGGTAATAAGTCCTGCATTATTCAGTGTTTCATTGTAGAGACAAGACAGAAAGGAGAAGAGGCAGGGGATTAAAAAAAGAAAAAAAGGAGAAAAAGCTTGCTTCCAATAAAGTAAGAAATGAAAGGAAACTGGGTAGAAGAAAAAAAGAAAGTAAACCTGGCGACAACTTTGGAGTCGCTCCCCGAGTCCTGTTAGGATTCCAGTTCTGAAAAGCGGTAACCATTTTGGGACGATTCCCTATAGAGAGAGAGACAGGGATAAAAGACAGGACAAAAAGAACACCTCCCTCTCCTTGTACGTCGTCTTAGCCGTTCCACCCCAAATAACTTTCGCCTTTGACGTGCGAGTTTCTCCAAATTTGGCAGCGGCTACCTCCCCCCCTCCCCCCATCTTGGGAAGATCTTCGCTTCCCTTTCTATTTTATTTTATTTGTTTTAGCATCACATCCGTTATTATACACCGCGAGGAGGCCTTGGCTGCACCAAACAGGACTCGAGGGAGTCCACGGTAAAACCTGGACAACGGTTTGTGTCTCTCTTTATGCTCTCGTCATGATGTTCAAGGTTTCCTTTGTGGCGGCACGTTTAAGCCGAGGAGATATTCCCACAAAACAGAGCTACCAACTAACAACAAAAAAAGGATGTATGTTTGTATATATTCTCTCTGGACAATGCTAAACGAGAAGACGGATTGCGACTGAACTTGGTACTCATATTCTTAAAAACACACGGAGGAAAAGCACTTGTGGGGGGGTGGGGGGGGGGGGTGAAAATAATTTTCGGCGGATTAGAATGAAATATTACTGTGCGAGTGCAGGAACAGGCCAGATATTGGACGTTACTGCACAAGAAAAGAAAAAAAGAAAATTGTTCGTGTCACATGATGAATGACACCCAGAAATCGAGTTTTGGGGTTTAGTGAGTGTAAAAAAAAATCACTGCAGAGGTTTATTGATCGTTTCCCTCCCTAATAATTAATTATTATTCTTTGTTCTACTGTAAAAGTGTTGAATGTGTCGTTAATAATAACTACTAACTTCATAACGTTGCTTAGTCTCTGTCGGTCTTTTCTGCTCTTTACTTTGCTTGTTTCACGTTCGGCCTGGAGTAGACAGATTCCTCTTCCCTCTGTTTCGTGAAGAGACTTGTCCGTCGTTTGTGTAATACTGTATTTTATTATATTTAATTCCCCTAACCATTACTTTTTTTTACTATTGCGTACTGAATTTTTTTTTGAGTACTGTAACTATTATATTACACCTCCGTGCAATATAAATTAATTAAATAACTCAAGTCCGTTTTACTACAGGACCTTTTTTATTTAAAATGTAATAATGTTCGGTAAAATAATTACAAAGACGATACTCCTTTTTTATTTTAGCGATAATATATGTTCTCGCTGCCACGTGTAACATCTGTGACGCGTTATCAACTGTTGCCAACATGATGGTAATTCCGCTACACGCCCTTAGTATGTTTAAATAATTATTATTTTTGATATTATTATATAATTATTTAATAATACTTACTATTGGAAAGTATGTGATAGTATTACTATTTAAATTATTATTTATAATAATATATAACTATATAAAATAATTCTTTAATGATATTTATGTATTATATAATATAGAAATTATATTTATTTTATATTTAAATATTTATTTAATACATATATTTGAATTATGAATACAGATTATTTTTAGAAATTTAGAAAATATTTAATAATACTTAATATTGATAAGTATGTAATAGTATTATTAATTAAATCCTTATTTACATATATACATATAACAAGATATAACTATATAAAATAATTATTTAATTATATTTATGTTAGACAGAGAAATTTGTGTTCCTGATGTTAACTTCTAATTATTTATAATTGTGGCATCCAATTAATATACAGTAATTTTATGTAATGACGCATCCTTTTTCCTCATAAGAGGACTAATGGAATAAAATAAATGAAAACGATTTAAAAACACAACAATAGGCCGGCATTTGCGGGATTCCAGAACAACAATAATAATAATAATAATAAAGGAATAAATAATATGAGGCACATATCAAGTCCTTTTATTGAATGTAGTTACATACAAACCACACAACGTTAATTATAGAAATAATTTTTAAATATAATCACACCGTTGCCACGAAACTTCCATTCCAAATTGGTATAACTTATTCCTCCAGAGGTGTCACTGTTGGGTCTCGATGACCGTTCCAGTCATCCTAATTCGTGTTTTCCTGGAAATCTCCTTGAGTAACGCTGGTGTAAGGCTCCCAGTCGCTGTCTCATCCAGTGTATGGAACTGGTGAGGGTCTGGAGGACTTTGAACACTCACCATCAATGTGTCCAGTGTAACTCCTCAACGGTTCTCCATGGAGTGAACCCAGTCTCTGGAACTGGTGAGGGCCTGTAGGACTTTGAACACTCACAACCAATGTGTCCAGTGTAACTCCTCAACGGTTCTCCATGGAGTGAACCCAGTCTCTGGAACTGGTGAGGGCCTGGAGGACTTGGAACACTCGCAACCAATGTGTCCAGTGTAACTCCTCAACGGTTCTCCATGGAGTGAACCCAGTCTCTGGAACTCGTGAGGGCCTGGAGGACTTTGAACACTCACAACCAATGTGTCCAGTGTAACTCCTCAACGGTTCTCCATGGAGTGAACCCAGTCTCTGGAACTGGTGAGGGCCTGTAGGACTTTGAACACTCACTACCAATGTGTCCAGTGTAACTCCTCAACGGTTCTCCATGGAGTGAACCCAGTCTCTGGAACTCGTGAGGGCCTGGAGGACTTGCAACATTCACTACTAATGTGTCCAGTGTAACTCCTCAACGGTTCTCCATGGAGTGAACCCAGTCTCTGGAACTCGTGAGGGCCTGGAGGACTTGCAACACTCACTACTAATGTGCCCAGTGTAACTCCTCAACGGTTCTCCATGGAGTGAACCCAGTCTCTGGAACTCGTGAGGGTCTGGAGGACTTGGAACACTCACTACCAATGTGTCCAGTGTAAGTTCCCCATGGAGTGAACGTAGCTCTGTGACGAGATATCGAGCGTGTCGTTCATGCCATCGTGTCTGTATTTTCCTCGGCGCCTTTGAGACCTCCGGATGCCAACCAACCAACCAACCCCGCCGTGGCTCTCCTTCATTCACCGCACAGGTCCTTCGCTTCCGCCGACGACATTGTTCCAGGGTGACGGGTGGTCGCCACTTGTTGACGAGTTCCTCACAAAAACGACGGCATCATCATCGTCGTCGTCCGGTTTTTCTGCCCCCCTCCCTCTGGAGGAATACAAATGGCGCTCCGCGACAAGCTTCCTTTTACAGGCTCCATTCATCGGGGCCGCTTAATGAATGGGGGAGCGACTCTGCTCGCTGATAATTGGAATAGAGACGACGACGGACGAGGAAAAACGCCGTGAATTATTCATGGACGCCCTTTTGTAGCGGGAAAAAGACGGCTGCCTTATTCATGAACAACTCCTAAAACGGTGACCGAAGGGGAGGGGAGGTGAAGGGCTATATTTAGACCTGGGTAAACATGTTTGCATATCGCAGAGAGACACACGAGCTTTTAAACCACGCCGATTCAATTTCTGACTCCTTTTAACACGGTCCAGAGAGGGCTCCTTACACGCGGGGAAAATTAAGATCCACACTCTTGGTCGGGCCACGGTTCCTCTACCGCCTAATTAAATCACCACCCTTTAAATCACGCTAACGGTACATGACGGGACATAAGCTTCGAAATTGGATTCAAATAGATCAATTATAATTATAAATGTATGGATATTTAAAGTTAAATCTATTTTATTTAAAGGTTAAATTTTTATAAGAAATATATAACGCATTTTATGACAAATCCCAGACAATTTGTCTATTAAATTTGAAAAAAAGAAACGTTTCGGTTCGTGTTTCTACCTTCTTCAGACAATTAATTTATTGAATTAAAAAAACAACGTTTCGGTACCTGTTTGTACCTTCTTCAGGTGTTCTATTACAGACACTAATTTATTGATTTTAAAAAAAATAACGTTTGGGTACCTGTTTGTACCTTCTTCAGGTGTTCTATTTCAGACAATTTATTTATTGAATTTAAAAAAAAAAACGTTTCGGTACCTGTTTGTACCTTCTTCAGGTGTTCTATTTCAGACAATTTATTTATTGAATTTTAAAAAAAAAACGTTTCGGTACCTGTTTGTACCTTCTTCAGGTGTTCTACTTGAAACAATTTATTTTTTGAATTAAAAAACAACGTTTCGGTACCTGTTTGTACCTTTATCAGGTGTTCTATTTCAGACAATTTATTTAATGAATTTTTTTTTTAAAAAAACGATACGTTACGCATAACATACTTCTTCTTATTCTTCTATAATAAAAAAAATAAAATTAGAAATGATATATACTCACTAAAATAATATTTTTTCTTTATTCAGAGATGCTTCACGTTAACTTCAAACATCACAGCACTAACAGACACTAGGAAACACAAAACAATTGCCGCGATCCCTTATTGTTGCTTTCGCATTGTCGTTGCTCCCTCATTGTTACGCTTCGGCTCTCCCATTGTCGTTGCGTTTTCTTCTCGCTTTTGAGTTTTGTCAAGTGACCATTCAGTGTGCAGTTGTGTCGCTCTATGCTTCCTCTTAGCAAGCTGAAGGAATCCCGCAGACGGTGTTGTGTGGTATTTATATCAATACTTTTTTTTTGTCTGTATTTCGCTATCTTTTATTATTATTATTATTATTATTATTAAGAATTAAGAGATTATTAAGAGTAAATACTTTACTACCTTGTATTTTGAACATATTTGGAGAAGGAAGTAAAATTGTGTAGATAATTAGAGTAAAGATTTCTATAAAAATTTGTTAAATTAACATGTCGATAATTAAAATATTAGATATATCGATATTAACCCGGTTTAATTTTTCTATAATTATAATTTCTGCTCACATGCGGGATAAAATACATAAATATGTACGTTGAAGGGGGGTTTCTAGTTTTGTTCTGTTCTGTTGGGAGTCAGCGTCCATCAAGGGTGCCTCGTCCTGTAATTAGCGGGTCCTCCTCACACAGAGTAATGGAGAGCTGAAGAGGGCGGCGACCATTGCGCTCAAAATGACGGCGGAATTTCTGTAGCATTTAACACGACGCAATTGCTGGAAAGTACTTAACCTTCTCCCCCCCCCCCCCTCACATCCTCGAATTACCTTCAGCGAGGGTGATTACAGAGGAGTTATTGCTGTAATACCACGAGGGAGGATTCCTCGGCAATTCCGTTCTATCCAGGTGTCCCGTGCTTCCTCCCTCGCTCTCTCGTTTCCGGACACTTTAGAGCGCAGACCATCCGCAGTGATTTCCAGTGGAAGCTTCCAAAAAAAAATTATAATTTTCTGATTTTTAAAATGTTGCAGTCGTGACGTAAGGAAATTAGTGGAAAAAAAATCATGCTCGTGTTCTGTTCGTTTTTTTGGTCGTTTTGGATTTTTTTTGGACGGTTTTCTCTTTTGTATTTTAAAATACACATTGAAATATATAGAATTATTATTTAAGTGAGTGGTGGAAACCCGTGCTTGCGAGACGTTTCGATACGTCCCTCGACTGCTTATTGTCTGGAGCATCCCTGGCTGAACGAACACGTCTCTCTCTCTCTCTCTCTCTTTCCCTTTACCTACCTCTTTACCTACCTCTCTCTATTTCTCTCTTTCTATCTCTCTCTCTCTCCCTATCTCTCTCTCCCTGTCTCTCTACTCTATATCTACTTCTTTATCTATATCTTTCTCTCTATCTACCTCCCCCTATCTCTCTCTATACTCCCTATCTCACTCTATCTCTATCTCTTTCTATCTCTCCCTATCTCTATCTATATTTCTATCTCTCTCCCTATCTCTCCCTCCCTATCACTCTCTATCTCTATCTCTCTTTCTATCTATATCTCTATCTACCTATCTCTATTTCTCTCTTTCTATCTCTCTCTATCTCTATCTCTCTTTCTATCTACCTCTCTCTATTTCTCTATTTCTCTCTTTCTATCTCTCTCTATCTCAATCTCTCTTTCTATCTACCTCTCTCTATTTCTCTCTTTCTATCTCTCTCTATCTCTATCTCTCTTTCTATCTATATCTCTATCTACCTCTCTCTATTTCTCTCTTTCTATCTCTCTCTCTCCCTATCTCTCTCTCCCTGTCTCTCTACTCTACGTCTATCTCTGTTTCTACCTCTCTATCTATATAGGTAGATAGAGAGTATCTACCTCTCTCCCCCTATTTCTCTCTATAATCCCTATCTCACTCTATCTCTTTCTATCTCTCCCTATCTCTATCTGTCTCCCTATCTCTCCCTTCCTATCTCTCTCTATCTCTATTTCTCTTTCTATCTATATCTCTATCTACCTCTCTCTATTTCTCTCTTTCTATCTCTCTCTCTCCCTATCTCTCTCTCCCTGTCTCTCTACTCTACGTCTATCTCTGTTTCTACCTCTCTATCTATATAGGTAGATAGAGAGTATCTACCTCTCTCCCCCTATTTCTCTCTATAATCCCTATCTCACTCTATCTCTTTCTATCTCTCCCTATCTCTATCTGTCTCCCTATCTCTCCCTTCCTATCTCTCTCTATCTCTATTTCTCTTTCTATCTATATCTCTATCTACCTCTCTCTATTTCTCTCTTTCTATCTCTCTCTCTCCCTATCTCTCTCTCCCTGTCTCTCTACTCTACGTCTATCTCTGTTTCTACCTCTCTATCTATATAAGTAGATAGAGAGTATCTACCTCTCTCCCCCATCTCTCTCTATAATCCCTATCTCACTCTATCTCTATCTCTTTCTATCTCTCCCTATCTCTATCTCTCTATACTCTCTCTCGCTCTCTGTGTGTGTGTGTGAGAGAGAGTGTGTCCGTCTTTCTCCTCTTCCTGATGACTCTTGCATCCGGCCAACGAGACAGGCCACGTTACACAAATGACGTAGATTCGTTGTCCTCGAACTGCTTCGTTTTACACGCAATAGGGCATTCCAGGTTCTACGGGAAAAAAACAACAACAGGGGGTCGTACTTGCCTCCCTCTCTTTCTCTAAATTTTAAAGGACGATATTCCAGAAAAAAAATGGCCCACAGTAATCAATCGAGAAGGGAAATAAAACTCAAAAAGGGAAATCAAAAACAATGAATAAGACATTTTGGCCATAGTTGAGAAAAGACGTAATATTAACGTTAAAAGAAATACAAGACGAAAATTAAAAGGCTAGGCGTCAAATGTCTGATTGAAAATTAATAATGAGAAATATAGCTAAAAGAAGTGGCAATAGAAATACCAACACAACAACGTTTCTGGGGATCCTTGTCCCCCCTTTCCTTCAGGTGCTGAGAAGAGCATAGAGCGACACAACTGCTCACTAGTCAGTTGACAAAACTCAAAAGTATATAAAATATATCGGATGTTGCAGGAACATGAAATCTGTTTTGTGTCGCAATGCCTAATCTCAATGTTTCCGAAGCCGTTTATTCTTCTTCTCTAGACAAATTCCGTTTCCGTCCATTTTGGTCAGTTTTTCTTCTTCGTGTACGTCACGGCCCCAACACGAACTAATACTAGTTCAATAATAAGAAAGACAGCCACATACAGACAAACAAAGTTTCTGGGTTCCTTGTCCCCTTTTATACACGTGCTAAGAAGAGCCTAGAGCGACACAACTGCACCCGACACTTGAAAAAAACAACTCAAAAGCATAATAAACATATATCAATTTTTGATTTCATGTGTGTTATATATTAGTCATATAGTTTCCTTCTTGATTAAAATCCAAAATGGAACCACTTGACAACGTACAGCAAACCCCCATGCTCTAATCGTAATTGCCTGCTACATGGGGCGAACGATACGTTCCCTTAATACCCCCGTATTTTTTTTTCTGTAAAATAATTAATAATGATGAATAGGGCCGAGTGAGACTTTTTGTGTAAATATATATATATACATATATATAAAACTTCTTTTCATTTCCAATTATATTATTTATTTATGCGATTCTTTATATATTTTGTATATTTGAAGGAAGAATTTCTGTTTAATTCGGCTTTTGAGTTTTGTCAAACTGACTACTGTGCAGTTGTGTCGCTCTAGGCCCTTCCGTAGCAACCTGACGAAAGGAACAAGGATCCCAGAAACGTTGTTGTGTGGTATTATCACTTATTTTCGTCTGTATTTGTCTGTCCTCCTCATTATTAATTTTAAATCAGACATTTTTTTTTCATTTTAATTGCTTGTAATTTTTAAGTGTTACCATTTTTTTAACAGACGACGTTAATAAGAGTTTTGAATACTGTTCAATACGAAGGCGATGGTGTTTAAGGAATAAGCAGGTGGAAAAAGTTGCGACAACCAGTGGAATAGGCGGCGTGGTCAAGACAGCAGCGAATAACATCAGAGGTCACGAACGTCCAGACTGTGTGGAAAAAGGTCACGTCCTGGTCAAGATCCTTATGATTTGAACAGATGTCACGCATCTGCTTTGCTGATGATGGAGACGAACAACGTCTGGGACCACGTTTAACCCTCAACTTTACCTCTTTCACAGGCAAATACTCGACGCGGCTCCTTGTCGTCGTGCCTTCATCTACTTCTTCTTTTTCTAAAAAAAAATCCTACCTTTCCCTGCCCTACCGATCTGCCGATGACGTCACGTGTCATCTTCACTGTCACCGTAAATCGATTATCAGCGGAATAATAAGAATAATAATTCAAAAAAATTGACAGGCACTAATTTGTGCATCTGAAGGGGTGGAGGAGGAAAGATTAATTAATCGTTGACTCAGATCTGACCTTCAATAATTCTTCAGAGATCAAGGATTCGTTTCATGAATGTCGAGATCCTTTGAGAGGATTTTTCCGTTGCAGTATCTCATTCATTAACCGACGTGTCCTGTCCTGAGTCCACTGTCTGAAGGAAAGTAGTCCAATACTTTATGTCCACTTATTTGCCTTATTATTTCCACTACATTTTTCCTTAAAATGTTGTGTTCAACTTTCCGAAACACCTGTTTTTATCCACAAAACCTTGGTTTTGATTTTTTTTTGGGCCTATTCAAGCAGGTTTTTTTTTTAAAAAAACATATAATGCAATGAAAACTTGAAGTTTTTGTAAGCTGACAGTGTAGATTTTTTTAGGGTAACAGGCTACATGAGGGTAATCCACGTGGTGGCAACTCCCCCTTTAATAGCATAGGAAGGGACTTGAAAGGGCGGATGCGGACAGGTAGAAGAAGGCAGCCAAGGGTTAACTAGGGGCCCCCGGGCGATGATTTAAGGATCCTACCCTGCAATTCGCCTAAAAGTGATGCTGGGAAAACCCTAGAAAAACCTGCATCAGGTAGGTGGGGCATTGGGTACTTGTCCCACGCCCTTCCGATAGCGGGAGAAGAGTTTGCTGTGGGGTCGCAGCATTCCCTTCTCCGTACCTCGACTAGTTTAGGAGGCAGCTGGCCGACTGTTCCAATGGGAACAGCGAACAACTCTTATCGTATGCCCAAGGTCTGTGACCCCCTGGAACATACACCTCTGAAAACAGGCCGAGGTGCCCTGGCTTGTGGGAACCTTAGTTCAGAAACGGAGAGAGGAAAAGGCATCCCTAACAGTAGCCCCTTCCTGTCACACCTACAAGGTTCTGCCTGCGAGAGAACATCCCCCACAGGTAGTACTTGCGAGAGAATAGCCCTCGCAGACAGCATACTCTAGTGTAATAAATATTAATATTCGTTAAAAATGTGTTTATTATCTTTGGCATGCGAGCAAGTCTCCGTTTGTTGTTGTCTTAGAGATAAAGTACAATGATCTTCGGCTCGAGTAGGTCGGGCATTGGGTACTTGTCCCACACCCTTGCGATAGCGGGATTTTTTTTTGAGGTGTAGACAGGCTACATGAGGGTAATCCACATGGTGACAACTCCCCTTTAATAGCATAGGAAAGGAATTTGAAGGGGGGGGGGGATGCAGAAGGGTAGAGGAAGGTTGCTAAGTATTAAATAGGGCACCCGGGGTATGGTTTAAGAATCCTACCCGGTGTAGAAAAAAGCAGAAGGTGTAGACAGGCTATATAAAGGTAATCCACGTGGTGGCAACTCCCCCTTTAATAGCATAGGAAGGGTGTTGAAAGTGGGGATGCGGACAGTTAGAGGAAAGAAGCCAACGAGGAGTTACCTAAGGCCGCTCCGCGGGCTGTAGTTTAAGGATCCTACCCGTCCCTCTACGCAAAAAGATGCAGGACAAACCCTAGAAAACCTGCATCAGGTAGGGCTGGCTGGCATTGTTGCACTTGTCTCACGCCCCCCCCCTTCAATGGATGGTTGAAGAGAGAGGGGGGGGGTTGCTGTGGAGTGACACAGCAGCATTTCCACTTCTCCGTGCCCTCGACCAGGTTTAGGAAAACAGGCTGGCCGACCGTTCCACAATGGGAGCAGAGAACAACTCAATTTTTTAGAGGACCGGAGAATAACGGCCGAGAAAACATGGCGAAGGGGGAAAAAATGCTAGAAGAAGATTCAACGTTTCGGTTCATTAATTAACACTTAACAGGGTGGCAGTAGAATAGAAAAAAAACCATAGAGGCTGTACAACTGATTCCCCCCCAAAAAAGTCATTACTTTTTATATCAATTATTCCATACTGTCTTTATGAAGTTTTAAAAAAATTAGAGTTATTTCTCATTTAGCATATTTTTATTTGTAAGATTGAGAAACGTTTATTCATAAATTTCGACTCTGTCGGGCACCAAATGTGTTATTCTTCTTCTCCTTCAATGTTTTAATATTAATTTTTGTGGAGCTCACACTCTGGACACCGTACCGGAGTCGTCGTCGTCATCGCCTGGAAAAGATTCCAGATGAGAAGAGCGAAGCAGGAATCACTGGACGGAGGAGTTCAAATAAATCTGTCGCGGTGACCCCGCGCTGACGTCACGGCGTGACGCGATGATGACGTAAGCAGTGAGCCCTCTGCATGACGTCGTCACTATTGTGTGGCCATGCTCTCAGTCAGGGGAGGGGAACGGAATAGTAATCGAAGAACGCGGTGGCGTGATTCCAGATGAAGTAACTATGATGTGGGATACTGTCGAGGTGTCGATCACAGTTTCACCAAGAATCGCAGCAGTGAATTGTTTGAATAATGGAGGAGGGGTTTTGAGTCCTTTTGGTCAGAAGCTTGAGTAAACATCAAAGTAGGAGGAATTTAATTCCTTCGTGGTGTAAGGGCCATGTACGAATGAATGGACTGGTAGAAGGATGTTCCCCATCATTTTTCTTTCATCAGAAATACAAAGACAATCTCTAAAATTCCAAAATGTGATAATATTCAAAGTAAAAGTCTTGACAGTGTCATGGAATCCATTGTTCCTCTGGCAATTGGTCACGGAGACGTTTCGGCCAATGTCTGTCCTTTGTGGACCTTTGAAGAATCCTTGAAGACCATGAAGCTGTTCCTCGTGCCGTCGAACCAGCTTCATGCGACGTTGCCAGATATTATTATTATTATGCAACACAGCTGAAGTAACGGGGTGTTTTTGTTGTCGGCGTTCATTACTGATGATATGTTGTGGCTTTTTTATCTGTTCTCATTGGCCAGAACCATTATTATAGGCTACATTCCCCCCGCGTAATGTGGCCATTGTGGAGGACTGCTTCATTTGTATGAACCACCCCCAATTTTAATGAGATGAGATGTGATTTGAAATGCTTGGAAATTTTTTATTAGTATAATTATGCCGTGTGAACCAGGTGAAGAGTGTAGCAACAGTACTGTATATCCGTCCCAGAGATGCTTATTACTCCTATCCGTGCAAGGAAGAATAACCATTGCAGAGTATCGGCGACACAAAATAATGTCTGTCGGCTGCGGGCTGGATGATTAGTTCCTGGAAACTTATTACTGGAGTTAAGCGATGAATATAGAGTGCAAAGGGTTGAATATATAATGGATTCGCTAATAGGAGACAATCGTTTCTTCAATTTTGTCCATTTTAGGTTAGAAACGGCACAGTATTGGCCCATTAACTTGTATAATAAGCAAGATAGACAAATACAACACAAAATAAGTTATAATACCGACACAACAACGTTTCTGGGATCCTTGTCCCCCCCCCCACCTTTTCTTCAGGTAGCTAAGAAGAGCCTAGAGCGACACAACTGCACAATTCACTTGACAAAAACTCAACAGCGGAATTCAATTTCATTGAAGATTTTAACAGACGTAACTACTTTTTGCTAGTTCACAGAGGAATTAAATTGCGTGTATTTTGAGACCCCGTCTCTTCTCCTCGCGGAGGGGTGGAAGTACTTTTATTCTTTCCAAAGCAGTGAATGGATTACAGGAGGAGGTTGAGGTGAGGGGGGGGGAAGGGGGTGGGAAAAACCTTGCGGCGTGCCTTACCTTACTTCGCAGAAGGTCTTTGACGTAACTGATAGGATGTAGTTTGCAAACAGGAAGGTCCATCATCCATATCTCACCACACCGTAGTGTGTTACTCCATAACAGTGAAGAAAAAATAAAGTGTGTGTGTCCGAGAAAGTAGTTCTTACACTGTATTTGTAGACTTGTCATTGGGGGGGGGGGGGTTCCACAATTCCTTATAAAATGTCGTTGATCCCATTTCAACGCTTCAAACTAATGTTTCCAGCTGGACTGCAGGGAAAAGAAAAATCAACCCGGTAAAAATGTCACCGAGCTAAATATAAATATTCATCCTCTTTTTTTCTTTGTAGACCGTCTACAGCAAGGGTGTTGAGAGAACAGGATTTATTCAATTTTTTAAATAACTACAACAGTTGATGTCTTAGTTCACGACACCTTTTTTCCACCAATACGTAGCAAGGTGGGGATGGGGGGGGGGGTGGAAGGTTGGAGAGGAAGGGTGGGTCTTAGTATCCATGATTTGTGAGTTTCTTGATCCGAATCGTCGAGGAAAGTTACTCCAAAGTCGTTGTCCCCCGACGTGTCGTTGAACGATAAAGAAATCTTTTTTTCCTTACAAAGAAGTAAAAATCAACAGGGCGTAGTTACTTATCTGTTAGAAGGAAAATTACCGATAATAATCGATTATCTCTGGAGAATGAGGAAAAGGAAAAAAAATATATATCTACTACTGCTAACAAAGAACAAATGATGAGAAATTTTAATTCGCAGATAAAATCGGTTCTTTTACCTGGATTTGTAATACACTTAACAAGGGGAGGGGGGGGGGTGGAACCTGCAAGGTATGGGCAATGAACGAAAATGAATAACAGACAAGGTGAAAGCGGCAACGGTTGGATGGATCAAGTGCGAGCTCCACAACTTCCAAAAATTTAAAGGGAAAAAAAACCTGGAAACCGCAGAGGGAAAAAGGAAAGACAAGGACCAGGACAATTTATGACAAAAATCAAAAAAAATCGAATAGACACTGAAGGAGGTGAATTATTTTTTTTTACTAGGATGAGATGGAGAACGATGACATGAAGAATTTAGTTCTTCTTTCTTGTATGAATCACAACATAACCCAATCTTTCTCTCTGTCTCTCTCTCTCTCTCTCTCTCTGTCTCTGTCTCTGTCTCTCTCTAATCAGAATTCGAGGTGTGAATCCTTGCTAATAACAACTACTCATTTTAATACCGTTGCTTAGTCTCTGTTGGTCTTTCCTGCTCTTTTGTTTTGTTGCATGTACGAGGGGCCTGCAGGAGGCAGATTCCTCTTCCCTCTATTTCCTGAAGTGACTCGTCCGTCGTGTTTGTTTTTCCTTCTAGTGTTTCTTCTTGTGTGTGATTCTGTATTTTATGGTGGTTAGTTTTCGAATTATTAATTATTTACTATAATGTATTGATATAATTTTTTTATTAGAACTGTAAATACGACGGTGGTCTGAAAAGTTTCCTCCCCAACAAAGATAGAATATATATTTTTATTTTTCAGCATAGACTCCTTGTAACTCTTACAAACTTCTCCCAGCGATGCTCCCATCTCTGTAAATTCACTAGCTTTTATTTACTAGTGCTGACATCTTCACGCTGAGGTAGGAAGCTTTTCAGAACACCCTCGTATTATGTTATGCCCCTTGGTATAGTTAAAGAATTATTATTTTTGTTATTATTATTATTAATATATTTTACTTGTGTTGGACAGGGGAAAATTTGTCTTCTAGAGTTTTAGTATTATTATGTTAACTTCTAGTTATTTGTCATTGAAGCTTACAATTATATTATCTTGCAGTTTTATAGTATTGACGTATCCTATTTCCTCTTATGAGGACTAATGGAATAAAATAAATAAAAACAAATTCCTACACGACCATATTTACGTTACAATGATTTTCCACTGACTTTTCTACTTTTCATTCCGTAATATTCCTGTACGTTTTAGCAAGTTCCTTTTACTACGCTTTATCTGATTGGTTGGGATTATTTTTTTTAGCTGTAAAGTGAACGTTAAAACTGTGTCAGAATCCCCGTCAAAAGTTGGGGTGACAGAAAGAGTGAAAAGAAGGGGTTGTGAGATAGGGGAGTGAATTACACCCCGTAATAAATTTTCATCGATCATTTGGAGAATTTCGTTCAATAAGGGTGAAAACGGGCGATGTAGGGTTTAAGAAAAATATTCGCCCCCGGGTGGGCTCGAACCACCAACCTTTCGGTTAACAGCCGAACGCGCTAGCCGATTGCGCCACGGAGGCCGGTGAGTACAACGACTGTAAAGTTGCAATTATTAACCCCCGGGAGTCCGTCCCCTATATATATATATATATATATATATGTAGAGAGAGAGAGAGAGAGAGAGAGAGAGAGAGAGAGAGAGAGAAGGAAATAATTTTTTTTTGGTTATCTTTAAAAATATAATTTTGTTTTAATTCAATTAATAAAAAAAATGCTAACCCATTAAAACCCTATTATCTGCTATTCGATTTTTTTTTAAAAAAAAGGGGAGAAAATTAATAGGATTGTATTTGAACAAAAAAATTTATTTAAAAAAATAACGTAAAAAAAATGTATTTCTTCCAATATCGATTTACCTTTAATTTTTTTTTACATATTAATGTTTTTAACAAAAGCCTCAACTTTAATGAGACTCAAAACTTCAGGGTACTCTCTTTTTACTGGCCCTCTAATAAATTATAGTGAATTGCTATTAGCACCAATAGAAAATACAAATTAAAATTACAATAACAATATTGTATAAAATAATCTAACAACAACAACCTAGAGAAATCTAACAGGGAAATTATATTTATATAAAGGCTTAGAAAAATACAAAAAAAATGTTATTCGCTAAATGAAAAAAAAATACAAAATATCTCACTCTGCCATATTCATCATTATTAATTATTTTACAGAAAATAAATACCGGGGGTGGGGGGATGTGTTAAGGGAACGTTTCGTTCGCCCTACGTAGCAGGAATTATAATTAGAGCAAGGGTTTTGCTGTAGGTGTCAAGTAGGGTCCTTGTGGATTTTAATCGAGAAGGAAAGTATATAAGTTACATTTTAACACATGAATACAAAAATTGATATGTTTATAATGATTTTTGAGTTTTTGAGTGTGCAGTTGTGTCGCTCTAGGCTCTTCTCAGCACGTGAATAAAAGGGGACAAGGATCCCAGAAACTTTGTGTCACTTATTTTGTGTAACGTCCCACCGCTGCCACCATGTAACATTCCAGCAGTTGGAAATGAGAAGTCCAGATAGATCGTTCACCAACCGAGCTGTACCTCCGTCAGCTCACCTGGCTACCGATCTAGAGGATAAAGGAAGAATTAAGAACAGGAAATAGGAAAGTCGGTAACGTGAGGGTTCGGATTAAACTAATTGAACCTAGGCGTAGTGGTTGGTGTGTCGCTGCACTTCAGTCAAATAAGAGCTGATGAAGAATAAAGAGATTTAATAGTTAGAAATAAAATAAAGTAAGACAAACTGGCGGATAGCACCAGGAGCCACCAACCCGTCTGGAGGTTGGATCACGACTGCCGTTCCCAAGAAGCTCTGAACAATTCGAAGACTCCTTTCCCCGTCCCTGATGATTTTAAGTCTCCAATGAGAACTCTTACAGGGTGGAAGATTTCTGCTGCCGTGTGCATTGCTGCATAAGGCACCTAAAGGGCTGACTTCAATAGACTCAGCGGTCTTACAGCTGCGCCCACTTAGGTCCGCTATGCGGAAGAGACGTTATGATAAGAGGGCACGTGTAGACTATTATATTACATTTGTCTGTCTTTCTCATTATTGAACTAGTATTAATTCGTGTTGGGACCGTGACGTACACGAGGAAGAAGACTGCCCAAAATGGACGGAAACGGAATTTGTCTAGAGAAGAAGAAAAAACATCTTCGGAAAATTATTGAGAATAGGCATTGCGACACAAAACAGGTTTAATGTTCGTGCAGCATCCGATGTTCATGAAAAGATGAAAAGACGCATGAGTTAATGTTGCAGACCAATGTGATTAAAAGAAAGAACCACTTTTACGGGTTGGTTGGGAAACCAGAGAGGGTTTCACTAAATGGTCTCGTTAAGATTAATTACAAAAAAATTTTCCTTGACACCCGCGGTCTAAATGGTAATGGCGTCTGCTAATGTGGAAATTGTAATGGAATGCAGGCGACAAGATTGGGGTCTGGTCCCGTCTGAAACCGCGCCCAAGTAACACACCCACACGTCGAAGGAATTCGTGCAAAAGGACTCGCCGACCGAACCAGCCGCGGCCGTCGCAAAGTAAAACACTCTGGAGAGAGAGAGAGAGAGAGAGAGAGAGAGAGAGAGAGAGAGAGTGATTCCAGCCAGGGTGATGTCATCCCCGTGGTGGTGCAAAGGCCATCTATATTCGGATTTTGGACATTCATGATGACGACAACAACAGTCAGTCCTTTCCTAAAGTGTATCCAGTATATTATAAATAAAGTCTCATCCAAGTAATCGCGCATCTGTTATATTTAATTGTATTACGTGATGAAAACAACACATTTACTTATAGGTAGAAAATAGGGTTTTGATATTACCAGGTACTAAAGATGTGATGAGAAACTTTTGTAGCTCAAATCAATTCCTTTTCCACATTTTTACAATCTATCAAACGATCCTCTGTACAGAGAGAAAAAGAAACAACCGAACACGGTGCCTCTGACGTTGCATGACGTCAGCTCTGACGTCACTCCAGTACGCTCATTGCACGACTTTAACCCGTGGGCGAGATTCCCCCCCCCCCCCGACTATTTAACTACAAGATGGACGATAGTTACCTCGGCCCGTGAGAAAACGAATCTGCGAGGGCTATTCTCTCGCAGGAAATACCTGCGAGGGATGTTCTCTCGCAGGCAGAACCTTTTAGGAGAGAAACGAAGGGGCTACCTTTGGGGATGCCTTTTCCTCTCCATTTTTGAACTAAGGTTCCCACAAGCCGAGGCACCTTGGTCTGTTTTGAGAGGTGTATGTTCCGGGGTCGCAGACCTTGGGCATACGGTAAGAGTTGTCCGCTGTTCCCATTGGAATAGTCGGCCAGCTGCCTCCTAAACTGGTCGAGGCACGGAGAAGGGAATTCTGCGTCCCCACAGAAAACTCCTCTCCCGATATCGGAAGGGCGTGGGACAAGTACCCAATGCCCGACCTACCTGATGCAGGTTTTTCTAGGGTTTTTCCTGCATTTCTTTTAGGCGAATGCCGGGTAGGATCCTTAAAATATAGCCCGGGGGCCCTAGTTAATCCTTAGCTACCTTCCTCTACTCTTCCGCATCCCCCCTTTCAAATCCCTTCCTATGCTATTAAAGGGGAGTTACCACTATGTGGATTAACCTGGATTAAGGCTGGGACAAGTACCCAATGCCCGACCTATCTGATGCAGGTTTTTCTAGGGTTTTCCCTGCATTACTTTTAGGCGAATGCCGGGTAGGATCCTTAAACTATAACCCGGGGGCCCTAGTTAACCCTTGCTACCTTCCTCTACCCTTCCGCATCCCCCCTTTTCAAATCCCTTCCTATGCTATTAAAGGGGAGTTACCACTATGTGGATTAACCTCATGTAGCCTGTTGCCCTAAAAAAAATAGTTTGCAACCGTACAGACACTTATTTCTACGAATTGTGAATGAATATAAGTGACGTCACGGTTGCTCAGAAAGTCGCAGCCATATTTGTTATCAGAGAGCTTGCGATTCAGCGGAAGTTAATATCAGCGGACTCTTGAACGCGAGTCTTAATCTGTTCCAGGCTGGAATTACGTCTGACGCTTATGCGATGGACTTCTGGGAATACTCACGCAAGCGCTACGGACAAGATCTCAATAATCGGTCAGTAAATTTACCTTGGTTCCCGGCGTTGCCACGTGTACTTATTTATATAAACCTGAAAAAGTATTTAATCATATATTAATCTTCAGTCAAGCAGTGATTTAACCTAAATCTAACTGTTCCTAGTTCCGTACATACTTTCCACCCTGATAGTGCATTAATTCAACAGCTGTAAAAATACATTGAGATGGGACACGTACTTAGGATGGATGAAAGCAGAACACCGTAGACGGATTATGGACAGGAAGCCAATTGGGAGGAGGAAAAGCGGGAGACCCTGGACAAGTTGGGGATAGATGACATTGAGAAGGATATACAAACCATGAAAGTAAGAGGAGGGCGGAATGGAAGAAAATTGTTAGTAAGGCCAAAACTCACCTTGGGTTATAGTGCCAATAAAAGAAGAAGAAGATACATTGAATTTCATTGCATCAGTCGCGACAAACATACCTCAGAATTTCTTCTTAAATATACTCCTTGACTACTACAGGATATAATTGTCCCTCAGTCCTCAGACATTACCAAAGAATTAAAATTCTTAACTAGATTCACAATGTAAACAAATAGTCGCCATATTGGAGTCACTAAACATGGCGACGAAAGTTAACTTACATTTTCCGCGCAAGGATCGTAAAGTATTTAGTACTGTTTTTTATTATCATTATTCGATGAAGTATCACTGGATAAAATTATACTTTATATTCAATCAAAAATTATTTCTTCTTTATTCCAATTACCGGGAAGAAGGAACTATTTCCTTTGTACGTCGCGTAGTAACGTCTCTCTCTCTCTTTGTAGCGTGACGTCAGGGTCTCTTGGCACGCGCAGTAATTTATCACAAAACTATCACGGGTTTTCAATTATAGTTCTTTCCACATTTATGCGGGTGGGTGGGAGGGGGTTGTTCACCCCCTTCCCCCTCCCCCTAACAGCACCGAGTTTCTAGAGGTTTGAAAAATATGTGTACCAATTTTTTTGTTGCAAATCTGACCACGCGTCTAAATCTGTATAGAGATTAACGTAAATACATACATACATACATACAAATATACATATTTTTTTATTATATACGATCATAATAACCGTTCAATGAAATTTGAATAATTCCATCGTGTGTTATTAGAAAGAAAAAAACCACACGCAACCGGGGGGGGGGGGGAGGCGAAGGGAATAAACGTATAATTTTTATGGCAGGGTTGTGGTTGTGGAAAGGTGGAGGGTGGGGGAGGTTTAACTTCGAAGCTTATTTAGTTCCCAATGGCCGATAATTGGAAACTGAATTGACCTATCGGGATTTTTTTTTCCCCAATCACTTTCTTCCATTTCTTTTCCAGTTCAACGACGCCGCATTCATCTGACTGATTAAACTTTCACTTCAATCAACCGACAGCAGCAGCAGCAGCAGAGATAAAATAATAATAATTAAAAAAAAAAGAGAAATGAAGACCATCTCTTCCGTTATTTCTCCCAACAGAAATAACTTCCTATAAAATGAGATCGCAGGTTTTTTTTGAGGTTATGTAGGAGAACTAAACATTTAGCAATCAGTATAAATTATGAGCTGGCTACGCAATTGGAATTTTACTTACACGCTTACAGTACTTCAACTGTATGAAAATGCAATAAAACAGTATACAGACAATTTATTTTTAATTATTTTTTTTTTAAAAAAAAATAAATTAACGTTTCGGTACGTTTTTGGTTTTTCTTCAGGTCTTGTATAATTATCACCACCGCCATGGTGCGTCAAAAATTTAGCGGTATATATATATATGGTGTCAAATAGATTTTTTTATTGTGATAATTAGAAAAGACCTGACGATGGCACAAATGCGTACCGAAACGATTTTTTTTTAAAAAAAATTAATAATATACATTGTCTGTGATTGGTTTTGAATGTATTATATATATATATATATATATATTGTAATACCCAGTTAAGAAGGACATAAATTTTCTTCTTATTTCATCAGATTTGTTTACCAACTCAGACTGGTGATTCTTGAGTGGTTTATATATATAAAAAAATGGTTATAATAATATGATGGATAAGAGGCTCTTAGAGAAGGGGAGGACTATAATTGGACGTTTAGCGTCTCTTAGAGCTAATGGTTTTGACAGACATCGGGACGAAACCGTAAAGGCATAATGACAGAAGTTTTGTGGACACACACAATTATATTAAAAGGAAATGTTTATTTTAATTGTATTGAGTGGCTCTCGGAGCGTGAGAAAGCCAACAGTTGGTGTTTGTCTGACGAACGTGGAAACTCAAAAATACTGTGAAAAAAAAGGGAATATTCTGGAGAGGGGGAAGCAGATAAAAGGTTAGTTGGACAGGAGACCTCAGAGGAGATGGACGTGGAGTGTGGTGCCAGAATCTGAACGAGAAAGACATAGGAGTTGTAATGTAGACCGTAAAGGAGGAGGACGTGGAGGCGGTGATAAATATTCCGTCAAATTGAATGGTGGCCGTGCCTAAAAATATAAAATAAACATCTTAGTCCATGCAAGCAGTCAGGAGTCGGGATATCAAGAAGGATAAAGTGAACGTGTCTGTGAAGCGTGTGTGTGAAAGTCTGTGCACAGAAGGGCATTGTAGAGTAAAGAGCATTCCTGAAAAACCCCAAATAAAATTGTAAGTAGACATTCAGTAATAAATTCTGTAAATTGTTAAATAAGGGTAATCAGTCAGGTTTCGTTTTCATTTTATTTAATTGCTTTGTTTAAATTGTAAATTTTAGTTTTCCGTTTCCTTATCAACCCAGTGAAGACCCTGGGGTACAGAGGCTCATGTACCTGGATTATTAGTGTAACTTAATTGTTGAGGTAAAAGGATATAATAAATATACAGAGATGTTCTTGAGTTGTATTCTAGATTAATAAAATTGTTTTGTTTATAAAATTTATAACTTGTTTAATTTAAAATCCTATAATCATAATTATCTACAGTTAGGGTATTCAATGGGAGCAAATAAATTAATTTTCAAGTTTCAAAATTAAATAAAAAAAATAATTATCAATAATAGGGGTATTACAATATATATTATATTGATTTTGATTTTTAGCAGCTATCACCAAAAAAAAAAAAATTCTGTTGCCATGGAAACGTAACGTAAACAGTGCTGTGTCGACGTGTTGAATAAAATGTCTGTTGTAATGGCCAGTAAATTTTTTTTTAATTGTGGTCATTAATTAAAAATAAATGCGTAAAGGAAAATATTACAGTAAATATATTTTTACCGTGTTGAATGCAACTGTAAATTAGGTTTTCTACCCCCCCCCCCCCCACACCCCCCCACTTATTTATTGCAACACAAATAGAAACCGGTACTAGCGACACTTCTGCAGTTTTTCTCGACCAAAGCTTCAACCAGTTGGACTAATTAATAGCATATGTGTACATTATAATTCATATTAATTCCTCTAAGGGCAGACGGTAACGAGAAAAGCGCCGTTTTCCTCCTCCCCAGTGGGAAATTGTAGCACAGTGTCGGCGTCTCTCGGCGACTGACGTTTCAAACGCGACTAATATCCTCATGTGTGTGTGTGTGTGTGTGTGTGTGTGGAACGCTTGCAGAAGGTTCTACTACCATCTAGTTTGGCTCGTGTCCACGGACAGAGAACAGAACAGGTTATATGCAACGACAGGGGGCGACAAGATCTTCATCTAAAGGAGAAAGAAATCACTCAAGACACTGGCCTCAATGGGCGCGGGGGGGGGGGGACGGGGGGGGGGGGACGCTGCTACGTCTTCAGACGATTTCATATAATTTAAAATTTCCTTAACTCCTCTTAATATATTTTTTTTATCTTTTCCATTATTAATAATCAGCGTTTCCCCTTCTTTGCCTGATAACCTTTGGAGGATAAACAGAAAAAACCATGTTTGGATCCGATCCGAAAAAAATTTATTCCTATAAATATACGGCCTTAAAAATACCTGAAAATCATATATATTAACAAAAAAAATAAAAATAAACGACGTTTCGGACTCGTTTAGGACCACTTCAGGTTCAATAACCTTGTATATAAATACAGCAAAAAAACATTAGAGGCCTGCTGTAGACGAAATGAAACACTCAAAATTTATCGAGCCTGAAGAGACCCTAAAAGAAATAGTCCGACGAAACGTCGTTTATTATTATCTATATTTCTAAACAACAACAGCCTTTTAACGTCGTAAAAAAAGGATTTAAAATAGAAATAATTCAACGTTTCGTCGCTTAATTGAGACATCTTCAGTGGAAAAAAAAATATTTTCATTAGAAAACCAAACAACTACAAAAAATAAAATAAATTTTTGTTTAGTCAGGGTCGTTCTCCGCTGATATTCCTTGGGGGGGGTCGTAATGCAGAATTTTAACGTGATCGTCCAATAAAAAAAAAAACCCCCTTCCTGACTATCAAAATTTGAAAGTCCACCAAAATTTTATTATTTTATTAATTTTATCTGCTAAATCTTTCATAAATTATATTTTTTTTTGTATTTCTTGTTTGGTTTTATAGTCTTTTTAATCTTATTACCTGAAGAGGTCGCTATGAGCGGCGAAACGTTGGATTATTCCTAATAAAAAAAATCTTTTTGTGACGTTAAAAGGATGTTGTTTATTTACAATTCATCTTAAACAGTATATATATATATATATATAATTATTTAAATAACTGTTAATAAACAGAATTTTCTGAGATTCAAGGCCGCACATTTATTTCCCTTATATATTTTTTTATAAATGTCATATAATTTTTTTATTATTATAAATAAAAATTTGTTCGTCTTCGGGGGTGGGGGGGGGGAGACAGGGGGGGGGGAGGAGGGAGTGAAAAAAAAAAGTAATTTGAAGCCTCAACAGATCGTAAAAGGCATAGATTGTGTTGTGTGGACGCGTTCATCCGGAAAGGGACTTATCCATCATTACCAACCGTTAAAAAAGAAAATAACTAATATTCCGCCTGATACACACTGACATAGTGTGTGCAAGTACACACAGGCAAATTTAAAGATATTATCCCCCAAAAACAGAAGAATTAAAAAAAAGATTCATACCAACAGACTTACCGTAGAGTTTTATATACATCAATATTGTGTGTAATATAATTTAATAATTAATTAAGGACATTCACAGGAATGTTGCCTGCAAGACAAATCATAAACCCGAGCTTGTTGACTGATTTCAGACAGATTGTTCAATAAATAGAGTAAAACAAAAAATACAGGTTCTCTAATTACACAATTATTTTCAATCAAGTGTGTGTGTGTGTGTGTAAAACGACTTGTGGGTAACAGTTTATAAACAAAAATAAAAAGACAAGTACTGGCGAAATTATTATTATTTTTCTTTTCTGCTGATACGCCAATATTCGGTTTTTATTGAATATTAACGAACCGTATGTTAATGGAAGAATTTAAAAAAATATTCAATCGACTTTTTCCTCCCCTCGACGCCTACGCTTTAATTTATATTAATTACGTAATTGTAGGTTACGTGCGTGCGACCGCTTGTGTGAGTGTGTCGCTGCCATCTGTGAAGGAAAGACTGTTGCAAACCTTAAAAAAAACCGTTTAGAAATAATTAAAGTGAAATAAATCGATGTAGATATAATTATCAGATATGGAGTAAACGAGAAACCTTCGTGTTTTTTTAAAAAAAAATAAATAAGGAACGATTATGTCACAGGCAGAAATTCCGTGGACTGGATCAGGTCGAGATGAAAACCGTTATATTTTAAAGTGACTGAAAACAAGTGTGACAAGAAATGGTCTATAATTACGTGGTTTGGGGTTGAATGAGAATATATATATATATATATATATATATATATATATATTAATTTTTTCCCCCTGCATTTCTTTAGGCGAATGCCGGGTAGGATCCTTAAACCAAAGCCCGGGGGCCCCTAGTTAACCCTTGGCTACCTTCCTCTACCCTTCCGCATCCCCCCCTTTCAAATCCCTTCCTTTGCTATTAAAGGGGAGTTGTCACCATGTGGATCACCCTCATGTAGCCTGTTGCCCTTAAAAAAAATCCAGTGCAGTTACAAAGCAAAGATTCGTTAATTTTCCTTCTAGGTTTCCTGGGTTGTATATTTTTAATTGGTCATTTTTAATGTCAATAAACGGATGTTTCACACTTATTAGGAATGATTTTATAATATCCTCTTATTTTAACAAACTTTATTGAGTCTATTTGACATATTTAAAGTTGTCATAAGAGTTTTATAATATAATTTTTTTTCTTTCTAAATAATTTCTACATAATTTTCATATAATTTAAATAAATATATAATGAAGTAGCCAATAAACAGACCTTGTTGCCTTTTTTTTAGGGTAACAGGCTATATGAGGGTAATCCACATGGTGACAACTCCTCTTTAATAGCATAGGAAGGGATTTTAAAGGGGTGATGCGGAAGAGTAGAGGAAGGTAGCCAAGGGTTAACTAGGGGCCCCCGGGCTATGGTTTAAGGATCCTACCCGGCATTCGCCTAAAAGTAATGCAGGACAAACCCTATAAAAACCTGCATCAGGTAGGTCGGGCATTGGGTACTTGTCCCACGCCCTTCCGATAGCGGGAGAGGAGTTTGCTGTGGGGATGCAGCATTCTCTTCTCCGTACCTCGACCAGTTTAAGAGGCAGCTGGCCGACTGTTCCAATGGGAATAGCGAACAACTCTTACCGTATGCCCAAGGTCTGTGACCCCGGAACATACACCTCTCAGAACAGGTCGAGGTGTCTCGGCTTGTGGGAACCTTAGTTCAAAAACGGAGAGGAAAAGGCATCCCCAAAGGTAGCCCCTTTGTATCTCTCCTAAAAGGTTCTGGCTGCGAGAGAACATCCCTCGCATGTACAGCCTGCGAGAGAATTGCCCTCGCAGACCTTGTTGCTTCCCGTCAGGTTGTAAAGAACAACGTTGTTTTGTTTTATACTGCGTGTGTCCAAAGCGCCATCACGAGGATAAAACTGTTGTTGATGAACTACATTACCGTTTGTACAAGTTCGCACTGATATATATTATTTTTAAAAAAACAGACCAATAAATGGCGTGAATAATTTATATATATATATATATATATATATATATATATATATACATATTAATTCTACGTAGCGTTTCGGAAATCATCCTCATTTATTTATTTCCACTGGCGTAAAAATAAAATATAACTCACGGTTAAGTATCGACACTATTTAAGTCGAAGTGTAAAGAAACACGGGCAAAGATAATCTCATCAGAGGTTGTAATGAATCAGCACGGTTCAGCTCATTTCTTTGCTTCTACGTTTATATCTGTGGGATTGTTTACATCGCTCGATTGTGCCGCGACATATTTTAAAAAAAAGTTCTCACTCATATTTAAACGTCTGAAAGAAGTAATGAAGATTGACGCAACGTAAGTAACTGTGTGTGTGTTATTTATTTTAATTATTCACATAATTTATTGATTTTCGTCTGATTTATTATTTCGTAAATATTACTCGTTAAGATTTTTGATAGGGTTATGGTTGCCGTGGTAACTGGGTCATTCTTCACAGCAGAGACTTGAATTATCTCGATAAGCCTCGTTATACTTAAAACATTGCGTTCTTTATCTCTTTCATAATCGGGCTTGCAAAATAAATAAAAACTTATCGGTGGAAAATCTCTCGAATATTGGAATTAAGTGAAACGACAAGATTGTAAATATTCGACGAACAGTGGATACCATCGCTTGTCAATTAAAAAAAAAAGATAATGATAAGTCCTGACTATTTAAATTAAATTTTATAAATAAACCGCAGCCTTTTAAACGGCAGCAAATTAATTTTAATAGAATTTATATCTTCAGGCAAAAAGTTTTACACTATAAAACAAATATTATACAATAATTAAAATAAATTACTTTTGTTATTGTATTGTGATTGTTTTATAGTGAAACAGAGACAATAGTCATCATGTTTTTTGACACAGAAAAACGTGCACATCATGTATGAAATATTTATTTTTTAGCCCAAAGGAATATTTAAAATTAACCTAGACAGATTTGTTAAGTGAATAATTTTTTTTTCCATGTAAAATAATTAATAATGATGAATAGGACTGAGTGGGATTTTTTGTATATTTTTTCCTTTTATTCGAAGCACGGACAAATTTGAGAACCCTTTTTTTATTTGGAATATCCAAGACATTTTTTCATTTCAAATTCTTTTATTTATTTATGCGATTATTCGTATATTTTTCCCGATTTTTTTTTAATAATTTAGGAACATGTAAGCCTTGATGGTTAGAAAAAAGTCTAAGAATAATTTTCCTTCTTAAAATGAAAAAAAAAGGTCTGATTGAAAATATTGAATAAGAAAGGTAGCACAATTCAGTCAAAAAAAAGAAGTGATAATATAAATACCACACAACAATGTTTCTGTGGATCCTTGTTCCCCTTTCCTCAGGTGTGAAGAAGAGCCTAGAGCGACACAACTGCACTCACTGGTCAGTTGACAAAAACTCAAAAGCATATCAATTTTTGATTTCATGTGTGTTATGTATTAGTTATATACTAAAAATCTTGACACCTATAATAAGCATTGTGTAGATTACACAATCTCTTGCTCTAATTGTAATTCCTGCTACATAGGGCGAACGAAACGTTCCCTTAATACCCCCATATATGTATATTTTTTCTGTAAAATAATTAATATTGATGAATAGGACTGAGTGGGATTTTTTGTATATTTTTTCCTTTTATTCGAAGCATGGCCAGTTTTGAGAACCCCTTTTTTATTTGGAATATCCAAGACTTTTTTTCATTTCAAATTCTTTTATTTACTTATACGATCTTTATATATTTTTTGAACTGGAAGGAAGAAATACTGTTAAATTCGGCTTTTTGAGTTTTCTCAACCGACTAGTGAGCAGTAGTTGTGTCGCTCTAGGCTCTTTTTAACAACCTGAAGGAAAGGGAACAAGGATGCCCAGAAACGTTTTTGTGTGGTATTTATTTTGTCTATCTTTCTCATTATTAATTTTAAATCAGACGTTAAGTTTTTTTTCATTTCATTTCAACATTTCGTCTTCTGTTTCTTTTAACGTTTATATTTTCTCAGTTATGTTTTGCTACTTTTCGGTTTTAATATTTGTTTTAAATTTTAAAATCTGGTTAATTTAACAGTCTTTATTTCTTTGACTCGAAAATTTTCATATAAATACAATAATAAAATTAAATTTGTACCCTTTTTATATTTACCACCCGCAAAAAATTTAAAAATAATAATACCGTAATTAAAGATAGTTTTTTCCCGAGCAATGAGACAATATTTAATTCCGTAGGTGTGGTTTACCTATGCTCTGTATATAGTCATCATATAAGGGAATTATTAGGATGTTTTATAGAGTAATACTTCTTTATTGACAAGGTCGCAAATAGCGTGGAAACGTTGTATATTTTAATATTAAAATTCATTATTATAATTTTATTACTTAGTCGCTGTAGAAAGGACCGCATCAGGTTGAATGAATCTGAAGATAATGTAGCTTTTAAGAAGCCGACTATATATTGTAATATATATTCATTTTTGAAAGAATGATAAAATTATAATTAACTCCACGTTGGTGAAGCCCATAAATGTAATACTCAAATATGAAATTTAGCCACACGTTGGTGACGCCAAAATGTAATATATACAAAAAATGAAAGAATAATTAGCCCCACGTTGGGCGCCAAAAATGTAATATATACAAATAACGAAAGAATTAGCCCCACGCTGGGCGCCAAAAATGTAATAGATACAAATAACGAAAGAATTAGCCCCACGTTTGGCGCCAAAAATGTAATAGATACAAATACATTACATTTTATTGTTTAAAATATATTTGTATATATTAAAATACATATATCTTTTTTGTGAGTGTGTGCGAGTCTTTCCTTACCTAAAATAAAACACCCCCCTCCCATGGTTCCTCCGTTTAAACAGCAACCGCGTACCACGAATTTATTTTATCTGAAGGGTGGGCGCGAGGGAGAAATGGAGAGTGCCTTCGGAAAGAAGCTTGTAAAATATGCATAACTCGTAATGCACATTCAGCTGAGACTATATTTACCACCCCCTCCCCCTTCTCTCCTCCTCCTCATCCCGCTTCTTTTTATTTTGTCCTCGTCCAGCCTCTACCACTTGTGTAGAATTTCCCTCGTTCGTTGGACGATGAAAAAGGCCAACAGTAAATAAAAAAAAAACTTTTCCTTGAGGCAACGCGGCGGCCAGTGGAACTCCAGTTTTTTTTAAAAAATTCATTTTAACTGCCGGGATTCGAACGTTAAAGATTCAATAATCTGAATGAAGGGAAAAAAAGCTGTGCCGTCGAGAAAGGATTTTGACCCACGTTGTGAGGGGGGGGGGGGGGGGTTCGAATGCTATTTAATTCTACCCTCATAGAATGAACCGTTTCACGTTTTTTGAATTAATAATTATTATCTTCTACCCAACATATTTCATAGAACCTATGTTTAATATAAATTATTTCTTCGATATTAAAAAACGACTTTTAATTTCCTTTAATAAAATCCTTGTTTATACATAGTATTTTTTTTACCAAAACAATATTTTTTCAGTTATTGTTTACGCAGAAGCTTTCGGTTTCCACAGCCATATTCATCTTATAAATAATATTATAAATAATGTACATTTATTAATTAAGGTCGTGTATCTGGAAATTTAAATATTTCTCCCAGTTCCATTGGCCTCGTCCGGATCGTTAGAAATAACATCCGGATAATTATATCTAAAATGTAATGATCAATTGCGAGTCTCGTTGCATTTGGCTTTTTTTTGGGAGGTGGGCGGCAGCGGCGGCGGCGGCGTTTCTGTGTCAATGTGCGCGGTAAACGCTAAGAGTTGTTATGGGGCAACGTGGAGCGAACCGTTGAGCAGGGAGAATCCGTTCTAGCCTCAGGAAAATTATTTTGTCTATATAACACTATACGGAGCACAGTATTACAAAACTGATGAACGTAAATCAACCCCCTTGTTGTCTCATTGCTCGGATATTTTAAGTTTATTTTGATTATAAATTACCTGGCGCCCATTTCCCCCCCTGTTGAGATTACCCGTAGACAGAATTGCGGTGGAAGTTTGATATAATGAAATATACAAACAATCGCATAAAATAAAGAATAGAATTTGAAATGAAAAGAAGTCTTCGATATTCCAAGAAATGTTCTCAAATTTGTCCGTACTTCACTAAAAAAAAATACAAAAAATCTCAGTCCGCCCTGTTCATCATTATTAATTACTTTACAGGCAAAAAAACAAATTCGGGGGTATTAAGGGAACGTTTCGTTTGCCCTATGTAGCAGGAATTACAATTAGAGCAAGAGATTGTGTAATCTAAACAATCGCTATTAATTATTTTTACTAAGCCGTTATCGAACCGGTTTGCACATCGAGGATATAAATGAAGAGAAACGCCATGATAGACTTGAGACATACAGCCATGGATGGGACAGAAGAAATGCTGGCCAATTGACCCCTAAGAGTGTGGGTAACCGAGGAAGGGGGAGTGGGGTGGCGATCCATCAGGACAATGATGAATTCAATTAAGTAAATGAATTCTAAGTCAATAAAAATAGCTCGTCGTGTTTCTGGTTGCTATTTAAATAAATAAACAAAAAGGGGAAAAAATATGTCTGGATTATTTTTTTTAACCTTGCACTGGCTGGATGATTCTCCTCGCGAGTATTCTTGCAGTCATTATGACGTAAGTTTTTCTCTGTGTGAAACGTGTCTTTGCTCCAATTAGAAACTGTTTCTTCTCCTCCATGGCGAATACCGGACCGCGTAACGGGAACCCCTTCCGTAATGGAACGACCATCAACTTTTCTCCAGCTGTCCGTCCGTTGCAAAGTTAGTTGTGTGAGTGTGTGTCTGTCGTCCACTAATGACCTCCATCGTTATTTGGTCCAAAATGAAAAGGCAACGGGGGGTGGGTGAAAATAAGGTAGCATCGGCTCCTTGTGATGGTTGAGTTTGCTGCTGCTGGCTCTCTCTCTTTCTCTCTCTCTCTCTCTCCCTCTATCTCCCTCTCTCTCCCCCTCTCTCTCTCTAACTCTCTGTCTCTACCTCTCTATCTCTAACTCTCTATCTCTAACTCTCTGTATCTCTATCACTCTCTCTCTATCTCTAACTCTCTCTGTCTATCTCTCCCTCTCTCTCTAACTCTAACTCTCTCTATCTCTAACTCTCTATATCTCTCTATCTCTCTCTCTCTATCTCTCTCTCTCTCTCTCTCTCTCTCACTATCTCTCCCTCTCTCCCTCCCCCGCACTATCTTTCCCTCACTATCTCTCACTACCTCTCTATCTATCTCTATCTCTCACTATCTCTCTCTATCTCTCCATCTCTCTCCCTCTCTCTCCCTCTCTCTCTCTCTAACTCTCTCTATCTCTCCCTCTTTCCCTCTCTCTCTATCTCTAACTCTCTCTATCTCTATTTCCATCTCTATCTCTAACTCTCTATCTCTCTCCATCACTCTCTCTCTCTCTCTCTCTCCTTCTGAATGGAAGCTGGAGCGTTCAACGGGCAATTGTTATAGTTGTCTTCACTAGTGCTTCCTTTACTTTTTTTCCCCATAGTTGAAGTGTAATAAATTTATAAGCTTCCTTTACCCCCACGTGACTTCAAAATATTGTGATGGTGGTTTTTTTCTTTTTCATTCCAAAGCCTCATTAGGCAAAATTTCTGCAGAGTTCCCCCTGCAACCAGCAGCCAAATGGGTTTGTTTTTTTGGTCAATGCCAGGCCGGAGTGCCAAGAAACCTACTTCAATAACACTGGGGGAAAGTAGATCCAAGAAGAAGATCTTCTTCTTCCACGGCGCTACAGTCCGTAATGAACCTTGGCCTTTCCAACGAGCTTCTTTCATCTTTCACGATCATGTGCTGTCCTCTTCCAATTCCTACATCCCAGCTTCCGTAGATCTTCCTTCCACTCCTTCCAACCTTCTTCTTCAGGGGGTCTACCTCGTTCTCTTTGTCCTCCTGGAGGTTCTTCTTTGCCACCTCAGATTCCTTACATGGCCTGCACCCATCTTATCCTTCCTGATCGTATGATGATTTTTGTTACTGGAGCATCAGCGTATATAGTAAGGGATAGATCGTCGCTGAAAATCCGGTATTGTGTGTATATAAGCAGGGTCAACCGGAGAAAACCGTAAACTGTAAAAAAAAAAGAACCACAGTCAGGTTATTTTCAAGCATTGCCACTGCTTTTGAGTTATTTCTAATAAAAATACAAGTGGGTATTACATAAAAAGGTTATTATTTATTTTCAAAGAACGCAACGGAATAATTTTCTTCTGTTTTCCCCTTTCCTTCCCCCCCCCCCCCCCTTCTGGTACATAAAAACAAATTCCTGGGCCTCAACCGCGGACATTCAGTAAATTTTTATTGTTATTATCCTGGATACTAAATTTGTTTCACAAACTCGCCAACAAGTCAGGGACCATCGCAAGGGGTAGTAATCCTTAAATTAATGATAATTTCATTGAGTTCCCGACGGTTCACGTTATTTGATTTTATTCGGTGCAGACAAATTTGTTTCATATGATTCGTGGCGGTGATTTATTCAGTGACAGACCGCAGGAGCACGAAGACTTCACACGCTTTGTGATCTTAAAGAGTTCCCAATAGTTTGGAAGATAATCTTGAACCTAATTCGTTATTAACAAAAATGTCGGTGTGCACAAGGCTCTTGCACATTTTGCTAAAGTTTTTTTTTTCTTTCCCCCCCAGTTTGAATAGATGGAGGAGAACGGTGTCTTCCGTGACATTCTGAAGGACAATGAGGTGTTGTCCCTTTAAGGCACGATCTTGCTGACGACCGCTAACGAAACACCACAAAAATGCCGCAACACATGTCCTCAAATTCCGACGGAATTGGCGCTTTACAGAGAAACGCAGTTTGTACATTTTTATTTATTAATTTTTATTTTTTGAAAAAAGAAACCTCATTTTTATGTATACTAAAACAGTAAGCGATTGACCTTAACAACGTCTTTACTACAGAATCTCTGATGTGATATCTTTGTTTTTTAATTATATATGTCGTAATAATCGCAAGGATAGCCGATTAAATAAAAACAATGCCCCACGTTGGGCGCCAATTTTGTAATAAATACTAATTAAATGAAAGTTAATAATGACAACGTCTATGAATTTTACTACAGAATCTCTGATGTGATATATTTTTTTTTATTATATATATTTTGTAATAATCACAAGGATAGCCAATTAAATAAAAACAATGCCCCACGTTGGGCGCCGTATTTTGTAATAAATACTAATTAAATGAAAGTTAATAATGACAACGTCTATGAATTTTTCTACAGAATCTCTGATGTCATATCTTCGATTTTTATTATATATATTTTGTAATAATCGCAAGGGTAGCCAATTAAATAAAAACAATGCCCCACGTTGGGCGCCGTATTTTGTAATAAATACTAATTAAATGAAATTTAATAACGACAACGTCTATGAATTTTACTACAGAATCTGTGATGTGATATCTTTGTTTTTTTATTATATATATATATATTGTAATAATCGCAAGGATAAATAATTAGATAAAAACAATGCCCCACGTTGGGCGCCAATTTGGTAATAAATACTAATTAAATGAAAGTTAATAATGACAACGTCCATGAATTTTTCTACAGAATCTCTGATGTCATATATTCGATTTTTATTATATATATATTTTGTAATAATCGCAAGGGCAGCCAATTAAATAAAAACAATGCCCCACGTTGGGCGCCGTATTTTGTAATAAATACTAATTAAATGAAATTTAATCATGACAACGTCTATGAATTTTACTACAGAATCTCTGATATGATATCTTTGTTTTTTAATTATATATGTCGTAATAATCGCAAGGATAGCCAATTAAATAAAAACAATGCCCCACGTTGGGCGCCAATTTTCTAATAAATACTAATTAAATGAAATTTAATAATGATATTACGTTGAGGCGCCAATTTGTAATAATTTTAAATGAAAGACAGTTAAATAAAACGTTAATCCACTAATTTAAATAATTTAAATGAAAGGATATTCAATAATAAATAAGAATATTTAAATGAACAAACAAATTAATTTATTATTGAATATCCTTTCATTTAAATTGATTCATTAACGTTTAATTTAACTGTCTTTCATTTGAAATTATTCCAAATTGACGCCTCAACGTGAGGCTAATCATGATTATATTTAATTTAAATAGTATTTATTACAATATATATATATATATATATTTGTATCTCATAGTTCGCTCTCTAACCTCAGTTTATCAACAATGTTTGTTTTTTTACGGAGACCTACAGGCGGATCGAAGCGGAATAACCTTGATATATATATATATATATATATATATATATATATATATATATATATATATATATATATATATATAAACAATATTTTAAGTCTGTAATCAAGGTCAAAGCTCCTAAAAATAACTGTCCAATTGTCTGTCTTGAAGCGAACAGTTGATGATTGATATATAATTCGTAATTGCGTTGTTCAACTGTTTGAGCGATGGCGACCGGTGATGACGAAGGGACCGGAGAATAATAATAATAATTTCAGAGTCAGAACAAGACAACGACTTTTCCCCGGTCACCTTTTGCAATATTTATATATATATATATATATATATTTTCCCTTCCGACTGAAGATGGAAACAGTGGTGGTTGCAGCGTTGTCGGTTCTCCCATCTTTGCCGTGACGTGTGAATAATGCGAGAACCACTTTGGATTCCACGAAGACTCACTCCTGGGACGTGTCGTGTGTTGTTGGTATTTTGTTCCGACATTTAGCCTCGCGGTTTTCCAAGGCACTTTACGCAACCCGACAAACGTGTCGTTGTTGTCCGTTCAAGTTTTCTCTTCGGGAGGAACAAATGTGTTTTATAATTCTCGCAATCTGTTATGTTGTAGTTGTGAAGGCGAGAGTCACGTTTCTACATAACGGGGGAAAAAAAGGGGTAAAAGTACCCTGACATGTTAATTATTTAAGTGGATTTTTAATAATAATAGGTTTAATATTTATAAGAAAATAATTTTTGTTATTTAACAAACCACTAAAAATAAATTATCGGTTGAGGTAATCGATCCAGAGAGGGTTTTCTTTTATAAGTATATCTAAATAAGAACGGTCAAGCAATTTTCACTGCTTTAAAATAAATGTTACAGACGCTTATCCAATTTTAAACTTATTATACAGTCGATGGAAAGGTTCAAGATACTGATACGTAAGGGGTTACCTTTGGGGATGCCTCCTCCTCTCTCCGTTTTTGAACTAAGGTTCCCACAAGCCGAGGTACCACGGCCTCTTTTGAGAGGTGTATGTTCTGGGGTCGCAGACCTTGGGGCATACGGTAAGAGTTGTTCTCTGTTCCCATTGGAGCAGTCGGCCAGCTGCCTCCTAAAGTGGTCGAGACACGGAGAAAGGAATGCTGCGTCTACCACAGCTAACTCCTCTCCCGCTATCGAAAGGACGTGGGACAAGTACCCAATGCCTGACCTACCTGATGCAGGTTTTTCTAGGGTTTGTCCTGCATTACTTTTAGGCCGGGTAGGATCCTTAAACCATATCCCGGGGCCCTCTAGTTAAACCTTGGCTACCTTCCTCTACCCTTCCGCATCCCCCCTTTCAAATCGCTTCCTATGGTATTAAAAGATAGTTGCCACCATGTGGATTACCCTCATGTAGCCTGTTACCCTAAAAAAAAGGTTCAAGATCCTCGCTGCCAGATTCCTTCCCCCTGAAGATCAGCAGAAGCCTGAACTGACAAATGAAACCATTCCTGAGACATTTCTTCCGTCGCCTCCTTCTTGTCCTGGCCAACCTTGCTGACTGCAGTCAGACCAGTTGTGACTCGCGTCCCTCGGGAGTCGCACTAGCGGCGTCGTGACGTCACGGCGCGGTGTCTATTCCTGTCTCGGCTTCTCCTGTGAGTTCAAGGTCCCCTTCCCGGTCGTCCCATTCACGACCATCGCACGCACCATTCACGGTGGTGGTGCTGCCTAATTAATTGAGTTGTTGCTAACTGCGGTTCATATCCGCCAGATGAGCGGACAGGTGCCATTATTCGGTTCTTTACGGCGCCTTAATAATCCGGAGGCGGCGGGGAACTGCGGTAGCCGGCAATTCCCGTTTCCCCCATCCATCTCCATCCCACTTATGCTCCAACGTGGATGACCGATGCGAAGGTAACGTGACCAATTAACAAGACCGTCTTCTTCAGGCTCCACAACGTTATTGCTTAATTGTCTTCTTGGTCTTGCTCAACAACAGCCTTCTATTCTCTCCTGTTATTTGCCATATGAGTCTTCATGCCTTTTTAGATCCTTTTGGACCAGTTGCTCTTGAGCTCTTCACTTCACTATCGTCGTTCTTTCGGCACAAATGTCCTATTATTATTATTATTATTATCTCTTATTCTCCAAGTATCATCACGTTGCTTGGTTCGTCCCAAAAACTTTCCTGAATATTTACCTTTTATAGTTCATTAACTTTTGTCTTTTAAGGGTCCAGGGTTCGACAGATCTGAACTTTTACAGACACAGAAAGTAGTTTGTTTGTGTAAAGGTTCAAGTTGGCGTGACAGGCGTTATTGCCAGTTAATGTCTTCCTGAACCCTATTACAACTACTTATCTGTGGATCATAAATATTTACAAAATATTTAACGCCTTGGAACTTAATATTTTCAATTAGTAGATCTTTTTTTTTACACTCACTTGGCCCTGTTATTACATCTTTAATTATGAGCGAAATGTTGAACATTTAAGTAAAAAATAGAACAAGAGATTTATGGTTCATTATTAATGTGATTGTAAAACTCTTCAATTTGTTTTTATAAAAATTTTATTTCCAATTTTTATAATTACAAATTTATAAACATTTTTTTCGTGTTCAACAATTTAACCTTTGTGGCCCGGAGTCAACAGTATTTTTATACGTGTTTAAATAGTAACGAAGAGACCCCACAGCAAACTCATCTCCCGCCATCGTAAGGGCGTGGGTACCAAATGCCCGACCTACCTGATGCAGGTTTTTACTAGGGTTTGTCCTGCATTTCTTTATGCGAATGCCGGGTAGGATCCTTAAAATATAGCCCGGGGGCCCTAGTTAACCCTTGGCTACCTTCCTCCACCCTTCCGCATCCCCCATTTCAAATCCCTTTCCTATGCTATAAGAGGGGAGTTGCCACTATGTGGATTACCCTATACATAGCCTGTCTACACCCAAAAAAAAAAGTCGGCCAACTGCCTCCTAAACTGATCGAGGGACGGAGAAGGGAATGCTGCGTCCCCACAGGAAACTCTTCTCCCGGTATCGGAAGGGCGTGGGACAAGTACCCAATGCCCGACCTACTGATGCGTGTTTTTCTAGGGTATTCCCTGCATTTCTTTAGGCGAATGCCGGGTAGGCTCCTTAAAATATAGCCCGGGGGCCCCTAGTTAACCCTTCTTCTACCCTTCCGCATCCGCCCCGCCCTTTCAAATCCCTTCCTATGCTAATAAAGTGGAGTTGCCCAACGTGGATTACCCTCATGCAGCCTGTTGCCCTAAAAAAAGTGACTAATGATGCATATGCGGTTTCATTAAACCTGTTCTTTTAATTTTTCCATTTTTTAATGTAATTTTCTATTATTTAATCAATTAATTTTGTTTAGATGTTGAGTGATGTCTGAAACTGAAGAGGTCCTAATTCGAGGACGAAGCGTCGCTTAGTAATAATTACCCCCCCCCCAAAAAGGTTAATGTTTACTTATTAATTGTCTACTAATTTAATTAATTTTATTTCTGAGTTAATGGCTATTAAATTTTATTACATATTAAATACTTAGATTTTTTTTCTAATTAATCCTTATTGAAAGGACTCTTGTTTAAAGTATTTTGAAATAGTAGTGTGCCTTTTTTATTTCTAGCTCTTAGTGTAACATAACCTGCGTTGTTTTAATCTAGATTAACAATTAAAGACGACTGTAACTGAAACGTATTGAGAATCCAACAAAGACCATAAGAAACATGACGGGAGTTCAAGAATTCAGATGATTTAACTTGACGTGGTAAAAACAAAAAGGGGAAATTTGAGATAGTTTTTTTAAAATATATATATATATAATTGACTACAGTAGTGGGACATTTACACACGACAAGGAAATAAAAAGAATTACAGTTGTTAGAAGCAGGCGAAGAGAAATTAGCGCAAAGATAGAACAAGAAGGAAAAATGTAATTCCTTAAAACCTTTGAGCCAGGGTAACCAACCATCTGAGAACCCTGTTGTCCATCTTGTTGGAAGTGGTCAGGACAAGGATTACCCTCAGGTAGCCTGTAACGGAAAAATATATATATATATTGTAATGAACGAAAAGATAATAATTTAATTAGCCCCACGTTGTGGCGCCATTTATGTAATAAACAAAATGGAATGGCGTTAACTAATTTAACGGAATGATTAAATATGATTGGTTAATATAAATAAAAAAACTTATTAACAATTAACAAACAAAAATATTTATTGTATTTTGTGGCAATAAAAGATAATTACAAACACAAAATTTGAGGTGTGTCCTCTCAGGGCCTCTACTGGGTTTGATAATGGACACAAAAAAAATTGATTTAAAATCTTATTAACAAAACAGTTCACAATTTACCTAAACAATATGTCGATTGAATGAAAGAAATTAAAAAGTAGAGAAATTAACTCTGATTGACAATTAAAAAGGGAACGAAATCTGACTTTATCCTTTAATCAGCGTTAACAGTATTATTCAAGGTTATGTTACTTACGGACCGTCTGTCTGGTACCAGAACAATCAACTTTACCTCGTTCGGACACTTTTACACTCTTTAATTATTTAATATCAGGCCTTGGTTTTCACTGATTCTACACTTCACTGTATCCCGTTGACTGCTCCGCTCCACAGTAATTCACCAATTATAATCCGCAACAATTACTCCACGAAGATTGTACAAAGTTCCATTTTGACGAAACTGCTCTTACTTTACAATATTCACGTTGCAATGTTTTACTCTGCTGAATTTTATAAAGACCGTTCGTTCTCTGCAACGTTTTCACCGTCGGCCGCTTCTATTCCTCAATGATTCACCAGCTTTATTATACTATGCTCGACGATGTCTGACCTCTGCACAATCCAGACCACAACGACCCAACTGACTCATGCTTTAGCGCGCGTAAACGCCGTTCCGCGCTCTCAATAATAGGAACAGAGCTCAGCCACTCATTGTCGCTCGGACCGCTCTCGCTATAATGGATTTGTCAAACAATTAATGGCCTAATTAACTATTGCTACTATATATTGTATGATGACGACAAAAAAATCTTCACATTAAGTTACTCGCATCGGAGCTAAAGAAAATTACATAGAAATTGAAATAAAATAATGTAATATAAATATTAAGGGCCAAATAACTCAGAATTAAAATATTTGATAAGACCCTAAAATTTTCGTTCCTCCGCTGTTAATGCAAGGGGAATTTAACTTCGGCATAATTTTTTTCTTTACGCTCACGACATATTTTCTTAATTCCTCGGCGGGAAACCTGCCCAAAGATGGTCATCACCGGGGAGGATTGGCGCCGGTGGCGCTCGCGAAGGGTGTGCGTGCGTGCGTGCGTGCGAGCGATTTTCATGCGCGTCTGTCCGTGGCCGAAGGTGAAAGGGAAAGCAGACGAGGTTTCTCGCAGGTTGTTTAAGGCTCTCTGGAGGAAGTGACGTGGGCCCGAGGAGTAGGCAGAACCTCCAAACGTGGGCATCGTCGTCGGGTCCGCTGTGGGAGGCGCGGCCCACGGAGCCCCCTCGAGGTGGGCTCCGCTGGCGTTTCCTGGACACTATACATCACGCCAACCGCCACGACACCCTCGCTGTGGAGACCAGCAAGCAGCACCCTTGGGCCATCAGGAGACTCTCTCTCTCTCTCTCTCTCTCTCTCTCTCTCTCTCTCTCTCTCTCTCTCTCTCTCTCTCTCTCTCTCTCTCACACACACACACACACACACACACACACACACACGTGCTCTTATTATCATTACCTTCAGGTTTCCATCAAAATAAACTCACAGCTTGAACGACGAGCGACGTGTTGACCATTTAGGTGATGAATGACGCGCCCAGATTCATGATTCATTATTATTACGTTTGTAAAACTCTTAAAATTCTGTTTTAATTTATTATAAAATAAAATTATTTACTAATTATAAACATACATTCAATTGTTAAAATTACAAATGACCGGACATTTGTCATGTCCAACAATTTAACCGTTTTCTTAACTGTACTTTAATTCGGCCTTGACGTCATTATAAAGTTCTCGGCCCTCTGGTGGACAGTATTGTAATACCTGATGAATGTGTTTGAAGACTAACGAAAAGTTTTGATTATTTTTTCCATTAATTAATCATTTTAAATTTTTTTTTGAGATGTTCTTGGTTGAAATTTCTGAAACTGAAGATGTCCTAATCCAAGGATGAAACGTCTCGTAAAAATATTTTTTTTTTCTTCGTAAAAAAAAATTAGGGTTTTATTTATTAATTGTCTACTCATTTCTGGTAAAAAAAATACAACAACAACAAATATTTCACCAGTCTTGTGACGTTAGTTTTAGTTTAAAAAATATATATTTTATAGAGTATGCAGCCCCGCCCCACCTGCACTGGTGTGTGCCGAAGATGTCCTAATGTGAGGACGAAACGGCGTGTTTGTTTACGAATAACTTCTTAATTTCTTAATTAAATATTTTACGATGACGTATTTGGCCATTAATATATATATATATATATATATATATATATATATATATATATATATCACGTTATTTTTATTTAATAATTTAGGAACATATAACCCTTAAAATTGATGGTCAATTTTCTTAGAAGAAAGATAATTTTCCTTCTTAAAATGAAAAAAAAATAAATTAGGTCTGATTGAAAATAATGAATAAAAAAGGTAGCACAATTCAGACAAAAAAGGAAGTGACGATATAAATACCACACAACAACGTTGCTGTAGATCCTTGTTGCCTTTACTCAGGTTGCTAAGAAGAGCCTAGAGCGACACAACTGCTCTCACTGGTCAGTTGACAAAAACACTCAAAAGCATATCAAATATATCAATTTTTGATTTAATGTGTTATATATTAGTTATATACTAAAACTCTTGACACCAACAGCAAACGTTGTGTAGATTACACAATCTCTTGCTCTAATTGTACATTCCTGCTACATGGGGCGAACGAAACGTTCCCTTAATACCCCCGTATTTTTTTTCTGTAAAATAATTAATAATAATGATGAATAGGACGGAGTGGGATTTTTGTATCTTTTATTTTCTGGACATGTACTTTGAGAACCCTTATTTTTATTTGGAATATCCAATACTTTTTTAATTTCAAATTCTTTTATTTATTTATGCGATTCTTCATATATTTTTTTTCGATTTTTTTTAATAATTTAGGAACATGTAAGCCTTAATGGTTAGAAAAAAATCTAAGAATAATTTTCCTTCTTAAAATGAAAAAAAAATGGTTTGATTGAAAATAATAAAAAAGTGTCTCGATTGCGGAATTAATTTTTTTTTAAATGTCTAATATAAACATTGACGGCCAAATGAATCAGAATAAAATATTGAATAAACAAGTGAAAATTTTTTAGGACGTTTCGTTCCCTTATATTTGGACATCTTCAGATATTAAGAGACATCATCTCTGGGCTGCTAGCCGAAGAATAATAATGCTCTACATTCAATTTAAAGTTCTAAAAAAATGATTCGTCGAATCCGAAGAAGAAAAACAAGGAATGTCTAAATCTTTTGAACTTCTATATCTTTTGACTCGCAGCAGTTCCCGATGCAGGTTTTTCTAAGGTTTTCCCTGCATTTCTTTAGGCGAATGCCAGGTAGGATCCTTAAAATATAGCCCGGGGGCCCTTGTTAACCCTTGGCTACCTTCCTCTACCCTACCGCATCCCCCCTTTCAAATCCCTTCCTATGCTATTAAAGGGGAGTTGCCACCATGTGGATTACCCTCATGTAGCCTGTTGCCCCCCAAAAAAACAAAAAACTCCGGGGTCACAAACCTTGGGCATACGGTAAGAGTTGTCTGCTATTCCCATTGCAACAGTCGGCCAGCTGCCTCCTAAACTGTTCGAGGTACGGAGAAGGGAATGCTGCGTCCCCACAGCAAACTCCTCTCCCGCTATCCAGGGAAGGGCGTGGGACAAGTACCCAATGCCCGACCTACCTGATGCCGGTTTTTCTAGGGTTTTCCCTGCATTACTTTTAGGCGAATGCCGGGTAGGTTTCCTTAAAGTATAGCCCGGAGGCCCTAGTTAACCCTTGGCTACCTTCCTCTACCTTTCAAATCCTTTCCTATGCTATAAGAGGGGAGTTGCCACTATGTGGATTACCCTATACGTAGCCTGTTGCCCTAAAAGAAATCGTATCTAAATTAATCTACGTTATTTCTCACCTATTTTCGATATGTATCATATCCATAAACCTATGTCAGCGGTTACAATTCCTTTGGCGTTTCGTATTCCTTGACTTGACGTAAGTAACACTCTCAATGTGAGTAAAGGATCTGATTGTGAACTCCGATTTCTCCTTAACAGGGGTAAAATCGACGTTTAATGTCGACGGCTGTTACAAGGGATGCTGGGTATTATCTCATCACCACATTCCCGCAGCCGCAGAATATCGGTTCGTTGCCCAGTCTTACATATATATATAAGGTAAAAGAAAATGAAATGGCTTCCTACGCGGCCGGCGGCGAACCAGTTGGTAGGTAAGAGGCTACACCTACCGTGGAGTAAGCCGCGTGCCAGGTGTTGTAAGGTTTGCCACCACCCGATAGGGAGACGAATAAGGGTGGGGAGGGGGGAAAGGTGTGTCGAGTTCAGCAGCAAACAGAATCTCTGATCTAGGGGGAGTCTAATATGCGGTGTCGACGTCGGTAATAACTCCATCCTGGTTCGTGGTTTCCATTCCTCTTCACCACTTCCTAAAATGGGATATTCTTACGATGTTGTAAGATGGAACTGAGTCCACCCTTACTTTAACTGCTCTTCTACCACTTCGTGACCCACTGAAGAACGATTTCAATCGTTAATAAGAAAGACAGCCAATTCAAACAACAACAAAAAGTGGTAATATAAATACCACACTACAACGTTTCTTGGATCCTTGTCCTCTTTTCTCAGGTGCTAAGAAGAGCCTAGAGAGACACAACTGCGCTGGTCAGTTTGACAAGAACTCAAAAGCCACGAAAACGCAACGACATTTGGGAAAACAGAAGGTTTAGCGTAACAATAAGGGATCGTAGCAGTTGTTGACTTTCACAGAGTCTGATTGCTCAGTAACAGCTGTGATGTTTGATTGAATGTGCAGCATCTCTGGAATTGCCTATGTCTAAAATCTTAGAATTTTGTCAATCAAATGTAATGTTTAGAATTGATGACGTGTTTGGAGACTAACAGATAATATTAGACACATGTTCCTTGATACGGGGATATTTAGGGAACGTTTCGTTCGACCTATGCAGCAGGAATTACAATTAGAGCAAGATATTTTTTTTTGTAAAAACAACACAATGTTTGGTGTAGGTGTCCAAGTGAGTCCTAGTGTTTTTTTTTTAATCAAGTAGGAAAGGGGTATATTAGTGGATCTGTAACTGATGGATATTTGATATTATTTGAATATTTAAATCTTCCTTCTTCCGCCCTTTAACAGTATTTTAGGCAATGCAACACCATATTTAGCAATTATAATTATTGTGATTTATTATACGTGGGAGCAAAGTTGCCGTTCCCTGACCCCAGCCAGCTCTCGTCTATTCTGAGAAGAGGGAGAGAGAGACACTCAGAGAGAGAGAGAGAGAGAGAGAGAGAGAGAAAGAGAGGGAGAGAGACACAGAGAGAGAGAGAGAAAGAGAGGGAGAGAGACACAGAGAGAGAGTGAAAGAGAGGGAGAGAGAGACACAGAGTGAGAAAGAGTGAAAGAGAGAGAGACAGAGAGAGAAAGAGTGAGAGAGAAAGAGAGAAAGAGAGAGTGAAAGAGAGGGGGGAGAGACACAGAGAGAGAGTGAAAGAGTGGGAGAGAGAGACAGAGAGAGAGTGAAAGAGAGGGGGAGAGAGACAGAGAGAGTGAAAGAGAGGGAGAGAGAGACACAGAGAGAGAAAGAGTGAAAGAGAGAGAGAAAGAAAGAGACAGAGACAGACAGAGAGAGAAAGAGTGAAAGAGAGAGAGAGAGACAGAGACAGACAGACAGAGAGAGAGAGGCAGAGAAAGAGAGAAAGAGTGAGAGAGAGAGAGAGAAAGAGACAGAGACTGACAGGCAGAGACAGACAGAGGGAGAAAGAGAGAAAGAGTGAGAGAGAGAGAGAGAAAGAGACAGAGACTGACAGGCAGAGACAGACAGAGGGAGAAAGAGAGAAAGAGTGAGAGAGAGAGAGGGAAAGAGACAGAGACTGACAGGCAGAGACAGACAGAGGGAGACAGAGAGAGAGAGGGAGAGAGAGACAGAGACACAGAGAGAGAGGAAGGGAGGGAGGGAGAGAGAGAGAGAAAGACCGTCTATCGATCTCAACGGCCGTCGCTTAAACTATGTCTCCTATTTTCTGAGTATTTAATCTAGAGAATCACGAATTCCAGTGACGCAGAAGGAAACCCAGGAAATATTCACTCCCATGGCGGAAGGTTCAGATCCGCAATATCTCAACACGCCTTAAAACGATAAGAGGAGGGTTTGTGTGTGTGGAGAAAAGAAATTCTATTGGAGGAGCAACAGCTTCCGTATATCTTTCAGCACTTTGCTCTCTTCGGATATAAAAACCTCCTCCTCTTTTCCTCTCCAGAGAAGCAGCCACTTACGTCATTCGTTCCTGGTGAATACATTTTTTTTTAAAAAAAAAATAACTGTGTTTGTAGTCTTCGGAACAATAAAATAAAGACTTGACATATTAACGTCTGAAAAATAAATAACGATTAATTAATAAATAATGCAGTTTTTTCTGACCAGTACCAGACAATATTTTTACGTTTCGGTACGTGTTTGTAGCATCCTCAGGTCTTTCCTGATGCTGGGAAATTGTACAAAAAATAAATTTGTTGTTATTGAGAAGGCATTGAATTTACAAAAGTGGTTGAACAAACAAAATACTATTAAGATCATTCACATCTTATTAAAAAAACCACAAGCTTTAGAAGTTCTTCCGAGGCATTTCTTCACAATCTTACACACAAGTGATTAATTAATAAAATATCTGAAAATACAAACCACATAAATCATGTGAATTTGTGACAGTCTTCAGGCGTTGAACATGGGAATTAATTACAAAGATCTTTAATTAAGCGACGTAAACAAAGACAAAGTCGATATCGTAGACAACGGCTAGGATCACTTAATTAATTACATTTATCTGACCCACTGGATTATAAATGATTAATCTTGCAGAGTCAGTCAGATGCGTTGTACCAATTTTTTATATTTTATTAAAATATATTTCTGTCAAATTTGATTGGTTTATTAAATTATTATCGACTATCTTGGTGCTCGGCAATACCCGGGTTGTCATACGTAAAACTCAGCGACATCCATAACTCCGGGGTTCGACTTAAAATCTCAGTTGTTTCCGCGTTATTTATATGTAAAGACTCCCAAACCCCTATCCCTAAAGGTGCGTCTCCATTCATGCCTAAAAGGGGGTTAAAAATTATACACAAACAGCATCGAGAGAAACACTTATCAATTTCATTGACCTCCCGCCGAAAAAAAATTATTGCAATGGGGGTGATTTTGTTGAGCAAAGAACTTGCATCAAATTTTGTTTGCGGAACGAATATTCTTGTGCGGGGACACGTTGAAGGCCTTTGGTGATCAAACCATGGCACAAGAAAAACGTTTATAAGTGGTACAACGAGTTCAAAGACGAACCTCGCGCGCTCTGGACGACCATCAACGTCTACCGACGAGGGCCACGTCCAATAAGATCGTCGATGGACAATTAGAGATCTCGCTGATGGTGTTGGAATATCATTTGGCTCAGCCCAAACCATACTGAAGAATGTTTTGTGTCTCAAACGCGTCAAGTCTCGATTGGTGGGAAAAAAAGCGTGGCGTTGATGTGTGTGAAACTTTGCTGTCTGACTGTCAGGACCACTTGAAGTGCATCATCACTGGAGACGAGACCCTGGAACCACCGACCAATCAAGGTAATGTTGACAGTCGTGGTGTGGTGCACTGTGAATTCCTTCCGCCGGGCCAAACTGTCAACTTAGAATATTATCTTGGTTCCTTCACCACCATAATGCACCACGTCACACTGCATTGGTTCTTCGCGACTCACATCGTTCCGCAACCACCGTATGCGACTTCTGGCTATTCAGCAAACTCCAAAGGCCAATGCGGGGACGCCGTTTTGACACGATTGAGGAGATGAAACCTGAATCGAAGAAGGTCTTGAAGGCTATACCGGAAGAAGACTATTCGGACTGTTTCGAGGACTGGAAAAATCGTTGGAAAAAGTGTATTTATAGGGACGGGGATTACTTTGAAGGGGATGAAATTGATTTGGAAGAATAAATAAAGAATTTATATTTTATAAATAAATTCACGTTACTTTTTGTTCACAGTGGTATATATATATATATATATATATATATATATATATATATATATATGAAAAAAATTATTTCTTCACGTTCCTTTCTGAAGAGCGAAGTAGGAACGTTCGAGATCCTCACAGACTTTTTTAAAGTTGAGGAACCGAGCAATGTACTTGCGTTCTGCAAGAGACGAGGAAACTTCTTTTTCTCTTCTCTCCCCGTCATGTGTGTGTGTGTGTGTGTGTGTGCGGTCTCTCAAATCCTCCTCTCTCTCTCCTTTTTTTATGTCGCCACATTGGGAAGAGAAAAAGTGCCACACCCATCTTCTTCACACGTCGCAGCGACATCAAAGTGACGCTCGTAAAGAAAGAAAGAAAAAGACGTAAAACAACAGAATTTTCTCTCGTAATTTTTCGGTTTCTCTCTCTCACAGAAACTCGCAATAAAATTTGCTGAAAAGAAGAACCGTAATAAAACTATTCTCCTCATATTCTCTCTCTTTTTTTTTATTTTTGAAAACGTGCGTAAAATATTTTTTATGCGTTTCTTTTATTGGATGATGAACGAGTCACGTCGTAATTCAACCTTTAAATTTATAGCACCCAATTTTTATAATAACAGCAGAATAAATTTAAGAATTTCTTCATATCCGACATGAATATACCTTCTTAATGTCCTCCTTTTCAAAGTACGTCAACTGGCAACGTTAACAGAATTCATCAACAAGAAAGAAACAAAGGACAAATAAGAGCGAAAAAGCGGAACTAAGAACAAGGGCGAAGGAACTGAAAAGGAACCCCGTTTTCTTGTCGCCCTTTGTGCTAGTTGTTGCCGACTCGTGTTTTCTCAGAAACCATCAGGTACGGTTATAAAAGTGGATATAAGGCCTCCGAGAACCACCATAAGAGAGCGTTAAAGACCTCAACGCGGTCGTGTGCACAAATATACAAACAAAACAATAATTAATTTTCCTTTCCGTACACACGTACAGTTTTGTCAAAAAATCGGTCGACGAGGCCGTACCTGGGAATCCTTACTTTTAACATGTTTTTTTTTTGGATTTTTTTAAACGCAATCCCCACGGGATTTTTAATCAATTTTTAAAAATAATTCAAAAACCCCATTACTAAATTTGTTTAATAATATTTATTAAATTGAAGTCCACTTGTTCGGTATATTCCTTATTATGCAAACGTCAAGGTGTTTTAATTTCAATTTTATTTATATCAAGGTCCTAATTGGTATCTTTTTCTTATCATCAATATTTAATAATTTCCAACCGGTCATTATTTGGCCATATTCGTTTACAAAAGTTATTAATATATATATATATATATTCTAGTCTCCCTACTTACCGCCAGTTGACAGCTCCCATGTTCCTCATTTGGGTTTCCCCGATCCACTGCAGTGGCAGAGCAGCCACGGAGTCCGTACCTGAATTTCTTTCAAGATGAGTTGTGAAAGGAGGATACACAAACAATATTGATGATAAAAAAAGTATAATAGCTTGAGAATATAGGATGAGAACGATACTACCATCTTACAAAGATGTCATCAGCAGCACTCGGAGAAGAACGAAACCAGGGCCAAGATCCAAATAATAAGTATCTCCACTTGCGCGGTCCTTGGGCGTGCCGGGATCCAGACGAACTCCCACAGCGTTCTTTACGTGCGATTAATGTCCGTTATTGGCCCTGGAGGTAAAATTAATGGAGCTTTATTTTTTTGGTGTAGACAGGCTATGTATAGGGTAATCCACATAGTGGCAACTCCCCTCTTATACCATAGGAAAGGGATTTGAAAGGGGGGATGCGGAAGGGTAGAGGAAGGTAGCCAAGGGTTAACTAGGGGCCCCCGGGCTATGGTTTAAGGATCCTACCCAGCATTCGCCTAAATGTAATGCAGGACAAACCCTAGAAAAATCTGCATCAGGTAGGTCGGGCATTGGGTACTTGTCCCACGCCCTTCCGATAGCGGGAGAGGAGTTTGCTGTGGGGTCGCAGCATTCCCTCGCCATGCCTTGAACGGTTTAGGAGGCAGCTGGCCGACTATTCCAATGGGAATAGCGGACAACTCTTACCGTATGCCCAAGGTTTGTGACTCCGGAACATACACCTCTCAGAACAGGCCGGGACGTGCCTATTTAACTCAAAATTTTTTTAATTATATTCGCCTGCGAGATAGCACTTCCGTTCTCTATCAGATGTTCTGACTCTCTCTCTTGTCTCCTCCCAAAGAAAACAAACACAACGACAGGCAGAACCTTGTAGGAAACACGAAGGGACTACGTTTGGGGATGCCTTTCCCTCTCCCTTTTTTAACTAAGGTTCCCACAATCCGAAGCCTGTTCTGAGAGGTGTATGTTCCGGGGTCACAGACCTTGGGCATACGGTAAGAGTTGTCCGCTTTTTCCATTGGAATAGTCGGCCAGCTGCCTCCTAAACTGGTCGAGGCACGGAGAAGGGAATGCTGCGTACCCACAGCAAACTCTTCTCGCGCTATCGGAAGGACGTGGGACAAGTACCCAATGCCCGACCTACCAGAAGCAGGTTTTTCTAGGGTTTTCCCTGCATTACTTATAGGACAATTGCCGGGTAGGATCCTTAAACTCTAGCCCGGGGGCCGCTAGTTAACCCTTGGCTACCTTCTTCCCCTACCCTTCCACATCCCCCTCTTTCAAATCCCTTCCTATGCTATTAAAGGGAGAGTTGCCACCATGTGGATTACCCTCATGTAGTCTGTTAGCCATAAAAAAAATAAATTGATATATTATTAAACGTTGTCATTTTTATAAATTTTGGGATATAATTTTTAATACTGGAATTGAATACTTTTGAAATAATAATATTTGGGTATTCGTAAACGCACGAGATAATAATCAGGCAGGCTCGTGACGTCATAGCATGCGCAAAGGCCGGTTGAAATGCAGTTACACTGCGCAGCGTATGAATTCACGTCCATAAAATGAAAATTTGTAAATTGGATAACGGACCCACGGTAGCGGTTCATTACAATATATATATATATATATATATATATATATATATATATATATATATTATATATATATATAATTTGTCAACATTATAATTTCTTTATATATTTATAATATTTCTTGAGGAGGAAATAATTGTGGGGAGGTGGGGGTGGTTTTGGGAACAGCACATGAAGTATGACCAAAGATGAGAACAGTTTTACCTTCGTAACGTCCTTCCAGAGAAAAAAAAATAGTGAGAATTTCTGCCTTGAGATTTCCAACAAAGGTGAGTTCCATTTTCTGCATAATGACCTAATTATTTCTCTCTGGTAGAAGTCCTGATGCTATTTTAATTTTTTTTATAAAAAAAAGCATAGGAAAGCAGTTGTGGGAAAAATCACCGATTATTGGTTTTTTTTATCGAAGGATACGAAAACACGCACAGGAAAAGTAATGGGAACGAAAGAGTAATCCCTTAGCAACAATCCCCCCCCTCACCGCCTCTCGGAAGCAGAAGAATAATTTGGGGGTGGGGGGGGAGTGACTTGAGCTTCTCTCTGAAAAGGTTCGTGTGGATCAATAGGGAAACGGAACGCGCCATTAGTCTTAAATGCTTCCTCGTAGGATTGGAATGTTTGCCTTCGACATGATGAAGACGTGTTCACCTCAGGCAGCGCCCCTGACGACGACATCCGTGGAACCAGGGGGAAAAAAATTATGAATTAACAGTTATTTAAGAATCTGAAAACTATTTCTTGAGCGTCCAATTCTTCCATTGATTTTAAGTTTGTGTGTCATTCTGAATCAGGAACCTCTGTCTTGACGTTGACGTCCAAGCTGGTCCTCTTCCAGCCTCTGGACCATTCCTGAAAGACTCCCTTGAAGGAAATGAAGGTTGCTCCGTTACTCGAGGAAACACCGCAAGTACGTTCTTTTTCCTTTTCTTTCCTTTTTTTTGATTCCCCCCCCCCTGCTCTTTATTGAGACCGGATGTACGTAACAACTGTTTTCTCAAGACACGCACGACTCGTTGGTGACGTCACGCACCAACAAGACGGCAAACATGTCACTTCACACGTGTTAAAAAATTTTTAAGATAGCAACGAGAGACAGACAAAAAAAATGAGGATGAGAGAGATGGAGGATTGGGCGGTTTCCTCCGGATACTAGAGCTGGAGCTTCGTGGACCAGGAAAGTCTTTACACGTGGGCTGAAGAACCTCGTGATGTCATATAGACATCAATGTTGGTGAAGTGTTAATTGTGCTTATATTTTACAAAGTCAAACTCTTATAATTATTAGACAGAATTAGTAGATAAAAGGAGAGTCAGTGTCACCAATCACAATATTGGCCTTCATTCTACCCTCATTGTTACGTCACGTTGGTCACCTTTGCGCGTTATTCCTTCCATCCACTGTAAAGTAACGCTACCATAAAATGGTTTCCCCCCCATCTCGGGGTCGGGGAGACGGGGGACGGTGTGTAAACCACCTGGTGACAATTAAACCTGTGAGGGGGTTTTGAGTGATTTCATCGAAGCTGGAAAATGCCGCGACGGTCGGTCCTTCGGGAAATCAGGATCCTCCACTTGCAGTTCATCATCTCTGGGAGCCAACCAAGTAGTTCGCCGAGGCCATGTCGCGCGTGTTGAAACATTGAACAACCGGGGATGCACCGCGTCACTTGCAACATTCTAGGCGGGGGGGGGGGGGGGGATGGGAAGTAACTTGAGTCGTACGGCAAAGGTGAGGAGGCAGTTTCCTTAAGAAAAACCCCAACCCTTATTAACCTTTCTGTAGACAATGACAACGTTCCAAGGGGCGTAATTAAGACAACTCAGGTGCAGAGATGAGTGAAAAAAAATGAAAGTCTATCCGTATTAATTTTTTAGACAAAAAATTGTAATGAAACATACGCGACGTTTCATCCGTAATATGTAGAATTTTCAGGTGTTATAAATTTCAATTAAATCATAAATTAGACTTCTATAAAAATTCCAAGGAAACAAAATTTTATAAACATGATAATTTATAATACAATTACGTTAAAAAAATTACAGAACATTAATTTTACATTTACATCACCAGAAGAGTTCACAAAAAAAGGGATGAAACGTCATAAAAAATTATAAAAAAAATTATTTTATATAAAATTATACAAAATGACTTAAAATAATTTACATCACCTGAAGAGGTCACAAAAAGGGGGTGAAACGTCATAATTTATTTTTAAAAAAATTATTATATATAAAATTATAAAACATTACTTAAAATAATTTACATCACCTGAAGAGTTCACAAAAAGGGGGTGAAACGTCATAATTTATTTTTTAAAAAAATATTTTATATAAATTATAAAACATTACTTAAAATAATTTACATCAACTGAAGAGGTCACAAAAAGGGGCTGAAACGTCATAATTTATTTTTTAAAAAATTATTATATATAAAATTATAAAACATTACTTAAAATAATTTACATCACCTGAAGAAGTCACAAAAAAGGGATGAAACGTCATAATTTTTATTTAAAAAAAATATTTTATATTAAATTATAAAACATTACTTAAAAGTATTTACATCACCTGAAGAGGTCGCAAAAAGGATGAAACGTCATAATTTTTTTTAAAAAAAAATAGAACATTACTAAAAGTAATTTAACATCACCTGAAGAGGCCTCCAAAAAAAAAAAGTTACGGATGAAACGTCGTGTCTGTTTTAAATGCAACATAATAAATTTCTGACTGTTATACGGATGTTTCAATCATTTAAAGAAGTCAGTTATATATAATTATAACAAGTATATAACATTAAAGGTTAATTTTGAAAAGGGTCCACATTTATCGTCACCGGGTTCTCAGATTTGTGTTTTTAGCCTTAATTTTTCTTATTCGTAGAATTGCTATGAAAATGGGGAAAAAAATTGTTTCGTATCAGATGTAGAAATACGAGGAAAATTATTCGGCACGTGTGTGTGTGTGTGTTTATCAGCTGAACACATTACTTTACCGATATCTACGCGTTATTTCATTCCTCGATAAGGCTTTTATCGATTCTGAGTTGTAAAAAAAGAATGTCATAACCTAATCTTGTGCCTTACAACAGCAGGGATCGGGAATAAAATATTTTCGTTTCTCGTCGCTGAGCTCATGGAGTTGATATTCACGATCCTTCAGGGCTTCCGCCTTAGGAGATTCTGGTCTCTTCATATCCACGTGGTGATAATTATTATTTTTTTCATCGTTAAATAATACGTGGTCTGATTTTAAGTTTTGAAAATTAATAATTAAGGAGACAGTTTTTTTTATGGCAACAGGCTACATGAGGGTGATCCACGTTGGGCAACTCCCCTTTAATAGCATAGGAAAGGTATTTGAAAGGGGGGATGCGGAAGGGTAGAGGAAGGTAGCCAAGGGTTAACTAGGGGGCCCCGGGCTATATTTTAAGGATCCTACACGGCATTCCCAAAAAGAAATGCAGGAAAAACCCTAAAAAAACCTGCACTAGGTAGGTCGGGCATTGGATACTTGTCCCACGCCCTTCCGACACCGGGAGAGGTGTTCGCTTTGGGGTCGCAGCATTCCCTTCTCCGTGCCTTGACCAGTTTAGGAGGCAGCTGGCCGACTATTCCAATGGGAACAACTCTTACCGTATGCTCAAGTTCTGTGACCCCCAGGAACATACACCTCTTTAGAACAGGCCGAGGTGCCTCGGCTTGTGGGAACCTTAGTTCAAAAACGGAGAGGAAAAGGCATCCCCAAAGGTAGCCCCTTCGTATCTCTCCTACAAGGTTCTGCCTGCGAGAGAATCCTCTCGCAGGCTTTCCCTTAAGGAGACAGGATACTACATTCATTGTTATTCGCCGACCATCAGGTAACATCTGCAGGCGATGAAGAGGACATGATAAATAAGTGCATGGAAGAGAGAATATAAAAAATATGGGGACTGAACATAAATTCACAGAAGACAGAATATATGTGTTTTATGGAAAAGATGTAGACGACATAACACTCGAATCAGGAAAAATAAAATAAAAATGTGAATTTTTTTTAAAGACTTAGGGGGGAGGGGGGGTTTTAATAATTACAAATGTAGGAACATGTGAAAGAGTAATACAAACTAAAACTGCAAAGGCAAAGAATAATACTACCAGGATTTTACACGGAATAATGTCGAATAAAAATTTACCAAAGGAAGCAAAAAAAAATCAAATTTATAACAGAACATTCTAGGTTATGGGAAGTGAAACTTGGGCCCCCTGACGTAATTACAAACGAACAAAAAATTAGAACAGTAGAACTCGATTATCTGAGGCGAAGTCTTCAAAAAAAACCAACAGGACAGGATAAAATAAGAAATGAGCTCCTTTGGGGAAATGAAATGAACGTAACCACGTCTGTCGTTAAAAAGGATCGAAAAATCAAACCCTTAAAATGGTGTATGGTCACGTACAAAGAGAATTGAAAATAGAAGATGAGGCCAAAGGAAAAATATACCAATAGTCACACCTCCTGGGAAAAAAATAATAATAAACGGGGCAGACCCACAGATTAAAGTGGGAAAAACCCATGTGAAAACCACAATGGAGGATAGGAATTTGGAGGAAGAGGGAGATTGGAACGACAGGACAGAAATGGAAATTGGAGACGGCAAACCTATAAAAAAAAGGGGGGGGAAGGCGAAGAAGAAGAAGAAGAAATTAATAATCCTCTTGAAGGGTCTCCGTAACCTTATGATTATTTTTTTCTCTTTAGACTAGCCTAATTCATTTACTGGTTCCAGATAATCAGCACCTATTTTGACGTCAAACAGTTCCATTACGAACCGCTTGGGTTCTCTGTTATTTCGTCTTCATATACCGAGCGTCGTCGTCCTGCACCTTCTGGTATACTTCCTTCCTCTCTTCAAACCGGACAGTGAGAACCCGTGAAGCATCCATTATGAGAGAGAGAGAGGATACAGATACAAAGACTACAACTCTGAGACATGTTTAGATGAGAAGGCAGAGATATTATAATTGACAGCACTTTATTACGAGAATTATTCTCAAGTGTCCGGACTGACCAGAGTCCAGCAATAGAGGCGTAACGTGCGGCTGTTCCGTGAGGCTGTTAAATATACTTTCATTACACACACACACACACAGACACACACACCTTTTCCCACACTGGTTAAAACATGGGTGAAAAATACAGGCTATTAAATCAGATTACAGCCTTTGAAGATAAGTCGGTAGTTAATCTTAAACAGGTTTCCAATCCCCGCGTACAGTCGGATGTCAGCATCAGTAAATTACAAAGGGGGGGACTCCTCCTCCTCCTCTCTTTTTATAATCTGATTCCGAGTCTCGATATGATGCTTCCATTTGTTTATACTGTCGGGTAAACGAATAAACAAACCAAAGAAACAAAAGTGGAGGCCATTTGTCGTTTCCATTCTCCTTGAGGATGTGAACCTCAATTTGGAATGTTTGCATTTATACCGTCACTTAATTCTTACTCTGACGTAGAATACGATGATGGTGAATAGCTTCATCTCTGATTTAGGTAACAATATTGGTAGTACGGCAAACAGTTTCATGCGTGTAACATAAGGTAAAAATACAGTGAATAAAAATAGAGCCAATTGATATAAAAACCTCACAACAACGTTAAAAGGGATCCTTGTCTCCCCTTTCGTCAGGTTGCGAAGAAGAGCCTAGAGCGACACAACTGCACACTAGTCAGTTTGACAAAACTCAAAAAGCCTAATTTAACAGTATTTTTTTCTTCAATGCGAAATATATAAAGAATCGCATAAATAAATAATAGAATTTGAACTAAGGTTCCCACAAGCCGAGGCACCTCCGCCTGTTCTGAGAGGTGTATGTTCCTGGGGGTCACAGACCTTGGGCATACGGTAAGAGTTGTCCGCTGTTCCCATTGGAATAGTCGGCCAGCTGCCTCCTAAACTGGTCGAGGCACGGAGAAGGGAATGCTGCGACCCCACAGCAAACTCCTCTCCCGCTATCGAGGGAAGGGCGTGGGACAAGTACCCAATGCCCGACCTACCTGATGCTGGTTTTTCTAGGGGTTTCCCTGCATTTATTTAGGCGAATTTCCGCGTAGGTTCCTTAAACCATAGCCCGGGGCCCCTAGTTAACCCTTGGCTACCTTCCTCTACCCTACCGCATCCCCCCTTTCAGATCCATTCCTATGCTATTAAAGGGGAGTTGCCACCATGTGGATTACCCTAAAAAAACTTTAAAAAATAAGAAATGAAAAGAAGTCTTGGATATTCCAAAAAGAAAAAGTTCTCAAATTTGTCACACTTCGCTAAAATAAAAAAAATATATAAATCACACTCGGCTCTATTCATCATTATTAATTATTTTACAGGGATAAAAAAAATACGGGGGTGTTAAAAGGGAACGTTTCGTTCGCCCTATGTAGCAGGAATTTACAATTAGAGCAAGAGATTGTGTACAACTGTAGGTGTCAAGAGTTTTAATATATAACTAATATACAACCCACATTAAATCAAAAATTGATATGCTTTTGAGTGTTTGTCAATTGACCATTGTGCAGTTGTGTCGCTCTAGGCTCTTCTTAGCAACCTGAGGAAAGGGAACTAGGATCCACAGAAACGTTGTTGTGTGGTATTTGTATCATCACTTCCTTTTTTGGTCAGTATTGTGCTCTCTTCTTATTCATTATTTTCAATCATACCTATTTTTTTTTAATTTTAAGAGGGAAAATTATTTTTAAATGTTTTTGTAAGAAAATTGACCATCAATTTTAAGACTTATAAGTTTCTAAATTATTAAAAAAAATAACGTGATAGATATATGTATTAATGGCCAAATAGGCCATTGTAAAATATTTAATAAATAAATTAAAAAGCTGTTCGTAGACGAACACGCCGTTTCGTCCTCACATTAGGACATCTTCGGGTATTAATTGAGCGAAATACCGGGCGGGGCTGCATACTCTATAAAATATATATTTCTCAAACTAAAACTAACGTCACAAGATCCTTGACTGGTAGATAATTGATATGCTTTTGAGTGTTTGTCAACTGACCAGTGGGAGCAGTTGTGTCGCTCTAGGCTCTACTTCATACCTGAGGATCCACAGAACCGTTGTTGTGTGGTATTTATATCATCACTTCTGAATTGTGCTATCCTTCTTATTCATTATTTTCAATCAGAAGTATTTTTTTTTATTTTTAAGAAGGAAAATGATTCTTAGTTTTTTTTTCTATGAAAAATTGACCATCAATTTTAAGGGTTACATGTTCCTAAATAATTAAACAAAATAACTTGGCATATATATATATATATATTTTCAATCAAACGTAAATTTTTTAATTGTAAAAATACAGTGTTCATCTCTCGTCAGTGTGCGTTGAACATTAAAGATGAAAATGTTTTTTTTGTTGTTGTTGTTGTAAAGTTGGCAAGACAAGTCATCCCAATGAGCACGTGCTTTCAGTGATTGAGAGTTGGTTTTTTCCTCTTTCGAAAAAAAAAGGTTGGGTTAACGACATGAGAAAACAATATATATTTTTTTTAGTCTAAAGAGAAAATATTATATATATATATATATATATATATATATATATATTGTAATAATTTAAAAAGACTAATGGTTGTGGCTAAATAAAAATATTTATTTGAACAATTAAACAAAATTTATTAATGAAGTTAAAACACAAATAATTTCACAATAATATTTAGAATCTCAGGGTCTTTACTGGGTTTGATAAATGGGTGAATTGAATTTACGATAATTTATAATTACATTTTGCCTTTATTGAATTTAATTCGTCTAAACCTCGACGAATTTTGTTGCGGATGAAAATAAGATTACAGATTGAATTTTAAATTAACTAACAAAACAATTAAAGAAATGAATAATTAAAGAAAAGAAATAATTGAAGAACGATCTGACGTATCTTAAAGAAATGGTTTACAAATAAATTTTAGAGTTCTTTTACTTACGGCCGACCAGGTCTCACTTTTGGGGTTTTCTGTGCACACGTTTTTGGGGATATCACTGAATTTAAATTGGTTACAAAACACTTGTCGAAACTTGATGTTCTCTCAGCTGGAAACGGCTACTCCTTCCGAATTAATGGTCAGTCAGATTATTACCAACTTTCTCTGGATGACATTGGTGACGGTCTCTTTACTTATTGAGTTTTTACTGCGGCATGACTTATTAGGTTACTGTTTGTAACTTGATTCTGGCTGGATATCTGCCTGCATATATGTATGCCGTCCAACCAACTAAACTGCTTCGCTTCTCCCCGTTGACTACTGTTCGTCTCGTAGATTTTTGAATGCGTACGTCTTAACAATGGTTCTTTGTGTCTCGCCGCCCCGCTTTGTCGCGGTGTATGCTTTATATACTCTAATAATGAGTCCTTTACTTTGCAATTATAACAATGGATTAATTACTAATTACTACAATATATATATATATATATATATATATATAATCGTGTGAAAGTTTCTCTTGAGCCGCCACATAAATCAGCGACTGTTGTTCACAGTCTGGTAATTAAGGAAGAGAGAGAGAGAGAGAGAACGTGTGTTCTTCTAACGACAGAAATTTTCCGTGTGAGAAGTGTTCCACGAGAAACGAGATCGACCACTGGATTGTTATTTCCTACATAAGTTTTAAAACAATATCACCTCAAAGAAAAGAAAATTAATAATGGCGGTTTCGATTCAACATGGCTACCAACCAGATTCTAAATTAATCCACAATGTTCGATACGATCGTTCCGCGAAGAGCTTGTCTTCTCTCAGAAGTCGTCACTCTTTTGTTTCAGTAGAATGTACCTACATATAGTCTCTGTGTGTATATATGAACCTTTGGCAACTTTCCAAGGATAATTTATTTTTAAAGATTTTTGAATTCTGTCATTTTACATTTTAATTCACCCGGTTTTTAAAATCTGTAATTAAAGCCCAGATGGACCATGAAAAAAAAATCAAACTCATTGGACAGTCGAAGCAAAATTTAAATTAATATAACACGTCTGTTTTGAAATTAATAATAAGATAAAGCAGCCAAATACCAACAAAAGAACTGACGCTATAAACGTTTCTGGAGACGTTGTTCCTTTCTTCAGGCGTCAAGAAAAGACGAGAGCCAAGAGCGACACAACCGCACAACACAACTGGAAAAGGACTTTATTTTTATTTCCCAGAAACGTTGTGTGGTATTTACGTAATCACTTCTTTCGTCTGTATTTGGCTATTTTATCTGATTATTATTATTATTATTACATGAGAATATAATTAAATGTCGGAGCTGATGATCCATTGATAAATTGTGATCCAGTTTTCAGAGGACCTATCTTTTTTTTTTGGAGCACTCGAATTTATTTTATTTGACAAATTTTTTTTGGGTGTAGACAGGTTAGTATAGGGTAATCCACATGGTGGCAACTCCCCTCTTATAGCATAGGAAAGGGATTTGAAAGGGGGAATGCGGAAGGGCAGAGGAAGGTAGCCAAGGGTTAACTAGGGGCCCCCGGGCTATGGTTTAAGGATCCTACCCGGCATTCGCCTAAGAGAAATTCAGGACAAACCCTACAAAAACCTGCCTCAGGTAGGTCTGGCATTGGGTACTTGTCCCAAGCCCTTCCGATAGCGGGAGAGGAGTTTGCTGTGGGGACGCAGCATTCCCTTCTCCGTGCCTCGACCAGTTTAGGAGGCAGCTGACCGACTATTCCAATGGGAACAGAGGACAACTCTTACCGTATGCCCAAGGTCTGTGACCCCCAGGTACATACACCTCACAGAACAGGCCGAGGTGCCTCGCGGCATGTGGGAACCTTAGTTCAAAAACGGAGAGAGGAAAAGGCATCCCCAAAGGTAGCCCCTTCGTATCTCTCCTACAAGGTTCCACCTGCGAGAGAATAGCCCTCGCTAGCGTTATTTGACAATTCGTTCAATTTATTTTTATGAACTCCTCCTCTTATTTTAACTATAAGTACTAGTTTTTTTAAAATTATTTAATTTATTTATTTATTGCCAAAAAAAACATATTTGGGTTACATTAAAAAAATCATTTAATGAACAGAATGGATTTTCAACTAAGAAATTTTTTTAATTGACATTTTGAACACATTTAACCCCTATGGAATACGAATCCTTGGGTGATCTATTAAACAGATGGCTTTCACTTAAACTATTATTTCCCTCTTCTTGAATGCGTTATATTTATTGATAATAATCTTATATCGGCGTGTGTCATTTTATTTTATTTTTATAATCAAATCGAGTACTGGTTCGAGTTTTCTCGACCGCTCAGCCTCCCCCTCACCCCCCCTCCCCCCGCCGTATGTGTGCAAAATATTCCGAATATCTCAACAGTTAATCGCCTGCAGAAAATTCCCCTGGGAAGAAATCTTTTTAAGCATATCAGCGATCTCAACCAGGCAAGAACTCGTTTCAAGGTCGTCTGAGATGATCCTGCGCTTCGTGTCAATTTACCGTACTTGGTAAACGTTGGCTTTTAGTGACCATAAACATCCTTTTTTTTTTAATAAAAAAAATTAAATATCTTCCAATAAACATTTTACGTAGAGTCTGTAAACGACTCTAAAATATCGTCGATGGCAAGTTTTTTTACTGTTTGACCTTTGGTTAAATCATCCAGAGGAGTTGAGAGGATTGGTCCGGTCGATCCAGGTTAATAAGATGCCGGCGACAGTCGACCAAGTTTGGTCGCAAAAATATATTCCTCGTGTGTTGGAAAGTCGCGAGACATTCATTAACCAGTGACACATCTATATAATAATAATAAAAAGGATGTGTTTACCTTAATATCTGTAGCGGTATTCGCATGTTGGAAACACACAGAGAATTTAGATAACGCGCGCGTCGACACAGAGGTTACACGCGGCAGCAGCAACGAGTAAATGATATCGCTGAAACAATTTAGTATTATTTATGTTGTTGTTAACATTATTACATTTTTTAAAAAATAAAGTTCCTTAGCTTTAACGTACTTGAGAGTTTTTATTAATTTATATATGTATATATTGTAGTGAATAACGACCTTAAGTGGCCGCCCTTGTGTCCACCGCGGGCCTGAGGAGGCCTGAGTATGAATACATTAGGCGTGCACGTGTTTCTGCCTGAGAAGGCCAAAAGAAATCGCGGGTTCGCGTCCCTTTTTTTTGCATCATTTGGGGGGGGCCGAGTTCGAATAAATACTCAGAACCCGTGAGACGCAGGCAGACGGCAGACGGGGACGGAGACGCAGGGAAAAGCAGGGAGACGGAGAGACAGAGAGACGCAAGAAGAGACGCAGGTAGACAGGGAGACGCAGGGAGACAGAGACGCAGAGGTTTTGAGGGACGTCCATCGCGGGGAGGCCGAAGAAGGAGATCGTGTGCTGACGCCACAAGTAAAGTAAGCATCACAATATATGTAAAGTACATTCAAAGGTGGAATTCTTTTACACAGTGCGGAAATAGGCTCTGTTCTTGAGTAGCCACCGAACCGCCCACATTACCCTGTTGAGAAGGAGAACTTTTTAATCAAGCCGGAGCTAATTTTAATTTTATGCAGACCAATGTGTATCTGCTGGCGCCCAACAATATTTTTTAATGTATTTTTGTATTTTCATGTAATAAAGTTTTTTAATATATAGTAATAAAGTCTAATCATTACGATATATATATTGTAATACCAATTAAAAAGGCCATTAATAGTTTGAATTGAATTGAATTGTTATCAGCGAGAATACATCAAAAGAAACAATGTAAGGTCGAGCCATTGTTAGCGAAAGTTCCAGCCCAAACGCCAGTCTTCGGCGAGAGGCGAGACAGAAAAGTTTGCGTCCGGCAAAGGTTACAGTAAAGCGAGGATACTGATTTAAAATATGAATAGCGCGGTCCAGGAAGTCCAGCTGCGAGATCTACTAGTTTACATAAAACGCGAGTAAACAGTTTTGACGGAGAGACTCAAATAATAATCGCAAAGTTGTAAGAAAAAGGTTTTGCTTCACACAGACTGAACTAGAGGCACCAAGGAGACCTAGTATGTCCGAGGGCTGACTGAGGGGGCGGCTGATCCAAAGTTCCAGGTGGCAGAGAACGAGAACATCGACCGTGTGTATTAAAACATTTAATGTGTAGAATCAGTGAATAATGGCCTCTTTAGTGAGTGTTGTCCTCAAGCTCCAAGAATCAGATCTGGTACCAGAAAGACAATTCGTGAGTAAAAAAACCATTATTTTAAAATCTGTAAACGAGGATTAAAGGTAGAAGTCAGATTTCGTTCGTTTTTCTTTTCATTTAGTTTATTTTCATATTGTATTAAGTTAGCTTCAATGTCTTTGAATTGTTAATGTTAGTTTGTTAAATTGGATTGTTCTGACTATCAAACCCAGTAATGACCCTGAGATAAAGAGAATTTCCACGTATTTGATTGTAAAATATAAAGTTGTATTGTTCCTAGAACGCCACGAATTGCAAAATTGAAATAAAATATTTGTTTGTTAACCTGATGAAATTCGGGGTGTGAAGTAGGGATTACAAGTTGTAGTTTCAAAGAATAATTTTTAAATCTTAATAATTTTGTTAATTAATTCTTTTAATTAAGTCAACCCTTTTAATTATTACAATATATATATATATATATATATATATATATTTATATATATAATTTTAAACGCGTGGACAGATGTCAAACAAAAATTGGTACACATATTCTTCAAAACCTCAGAAAATCGGTGCTGATGGATGGTGAAAAACCTCCCAGCATAAATATGGAATGAATTATAATTGAAAATCGTGATAATTTTCTGTTCAATTAATGCGCGTCATGACGTCACGCGATTGAGAGAGAGAGAGAGACGTTACTACGCGACGAACACGGGAAATAGGTTCTTTCTTCCGTAATGAAATAAAAACAGAAATATTTTAATTGAATAAATAGTATAATTTTATCCAGTGATGCTCCATCCAATGATAATAAAAAACAATACGAAATACTTTACGATCCGTGCGCGGGATAATGTAAGTTTAATTTTCGCCGCCATGTTTAGTGACTCCCAATATGGCGACTATTTGTTTACATTTCTGAATCTGGCTAATAAATTCAATCTCTTTGGTAATGTCTGAGGACTGAGGGACAATTATATCCTGCAGCAGTCAAGGAGTATATTTAAGAACAAATCCTGAAGTATGTTTGTTGCGACTGATGCAATAAAATTCAATGTATCTTCTTCTTCTTCTTTTATTGGCGCTATAACCCAAGGTGAGTTTTGGCCTTATTAACAATTTTTCTTCATTTCCGCCCTCTTCCTGTGTCAGTCTCCGCCATCCTCTTACTTTCATGGTTTGTATATCCTTCTCGATGTCATCTACCCCCATCTTGTCCGGGGTCTCCGCCTTTTCCTCCTCCCAATTGGCTTCCAGTCCATAATCCGTCTAGGTTGTTCTGCTTTCATCCATCCTAAGTACGTGTCCCATCTGTTGAATTAATGCAGTATCAGGTCGAAAGTGTGTACGGAACTAGGAACAGTTAGATTTAGACTGAAGATTAATTTAGAATTAAATACCGTTTTCGGGTTTATATAAATAAGTACACGTGGCAACGCCGGGCACCAAGGATGGTAGTAAATAGAAAGCTGTCAAGATTATAAAAGCAGCCTGAAATAACGGTAAATTGAAAATGTTTTCATGATTATCGTTTTAATTGTGACGTGGTAATGTGAGGTTAGAGACCGACCAGACATCCAGAACGACCATCGTGTGACCACGGAACGTCAGGTACATACGAATTTACCCTCCAACAGAATATATTCAGGCTGATAGGAAATATAAAAACAAGGGTAGATGTAAAGATATTTTTACAATGACCTGCAGACTGACAGTTCCTCAACAGCCACCAATTACACGATTGTCTCAGGCAAAGTTGTCAGTCTTCAATGTTTGTCAGAGGCATTACACAAGTTGAAGGAGAGGAGGAGGAGGAGTGGTTCTGTCAAATATTCAGCGCACGCCATTGCCGTCGCGACGCCGTAAAAATAAAAACAGATATAAAACTCGAGATCCGCCAAGAAGCAGGTCACTGATTCGCGCCACCTCATCTACCGGGGATTATGCGGCATGCGACTACGTAGCGCAACTTTGCGCCGCGGTGGAAACACTGAGGAGGTTGAGGGGGGGGGGGGGGACCAAAAAAAAGTTATATCGCCAAGTCCGAAGCAGGGACTTGGCAGACTCTCTTGGGTTACACTTAATTAAGTCATGTAATTATTTTTTAATTTTAATTAAAGTCTTATCTTATGTCACATCCAATGGCTTGATCTTAAAACTCAGCTCGCCAGCCTACGCCTAAGCTCAGTTTCCTATTTTAAAATCCAGTATTACATTTTATGGAAAAAAAAATTGTATGCAGTTCAATTATTTATTGTATTTTTTTTATTACTATTGACGCTTCTGGTTTATTTAGCTATATATATTACCATATGTAACGACATGTATTAAATGCCAAGAAGAAAACGATGCCCACAAAACAGTTTCTCGTCCAACAGAATTTAAGGAGGGAATCAACGACCAGCCAGCGTTGTTTTGTCTGGCCAATACAACACCGCCGTTGTAGAGGTTTAATATCGGTAATGAATCACTAATTAAAACTATACAGACAGGTGCGATACCCACAAAACAGTTTGTCGTCCAACAGAATTTAAGGAGGGAGCGATCAGCCAGCGTCGTTTTGTTCGGCCAATACAACACCGCCGTTGTAGAGGTTTAATATCGGTAATGAATCACTAATTGAAACTATACAGACAGGTGGGATACCCACAAAACAGTTTGTCCTCAAACAGAATTTAAGGGGGAACCAACGATCAGCCAGCGTCGTTTTGTCTGGCCAATACAACACCGCCGTTGTAGAGGTTTAATATCGGTAATGAATCACTAATTGAAACTATACAGAGAGGTGCGATACCCACAAAACACTTTGTCGTCCAACAGAATTTAAGGAGGGAACTAACTATCAGCCAGCGTCGTTTTGTTCGGCCAATACAACACCGCCGTTGTAGAGGTTTAATATCGGTAATGAATCACTAATTGAAACTATACAGACAGGTGCGATGCCCACAAAACAGTTTGTCGTCCAACAGAATTTAACAAGGAAACCAACGATCAGCCAGTGTCGTTCTGTTCGGCCAATACAACACCGCCGTTGTAGAGGTACAGACAGGTGCGATACCCACAAAACAGTTTGTCGTCCAATAGGATTTCAGGAGGGAACTAACTATCAGCCAGCGTCGTTTTGTTCGGCCAATACAACACCGCCGTTGCAGAGGGTTATATATAGGTAATGAATCACAAAAATCGATCTATACGAACGGGTGAGTTTTCTGAGGCCAGAGTAAATTTGGTAAAGAAAAAAAAAACATTAAGAAGAAGGAATGGATTCTGAGGACAAAAAAAATGGGTAAGACACAGAAGAAATTGAAGTGGAATTAGAGGCAAAGTACTAATAATAAATAAATCATCAATGTTCTTCCAGATCGGATACGATTTTTAGTTGGACAAAAAATGACGTCATGAAGCCGGTCCAGTTCGCATTGATCCAAAGATCTGCTCTTAGTTTGCCTTGTCTGTCCGCCATATTTAATTCCAAAATGTACGTGAAAGAGTTTTAATTTTGTTTGGCTGTGTCACTATCTGATTTATAGGACGAAGAAGAAGAAGTAAGAAGAAGTAACTGGTGCGGAGAGGAAAGAAACGTTGGATCGAAGGATACAAGCAGAGACGAGGGACTCATTGCTAGAGAAAGAGAGGTTGTTAATGATGGTAAAGAGTGAAATAAATGATAAGGAGAGGATTGGGAGGAGGAGGAGAATCAGTTCTGAGGGTCCTCAACCATTAGCGAAGTAGATATACTCGATTTAGAAAAGATAATTTCCTACGTCCAATTTTGACGAGTAAAACGTCTTTAAAACCAGTCTGTAGTGGAACCTGAGGTTCAAAAGCAACTTTTCTTCTTCTTCAGAAATTACAATAAATTTGCCATTGAACCTTTGGAGCCGCTGACAAAAAATTGCTCCCATTGACGAATATTAAATTCATCGTTTTACTCCCCACTTTTCAGAGTCAACTGAATCCTTTTTTCCTTGTCAATTTTATTCGGTGCCGGGGGTTAAATCACCCTCCTTTCGTCCCACAAATTTTGTTTTGCGGAATTGAGAACGGACTTGAGTCAACTGGAGAGAAATTTCTTGATTGTTCCACCAGTACTTGTTTATTATTTTATTTTATTTTTTTCCGGCCCCAGAAATACGCCTCGCGATGCCGTCGAGGGTTTATTACGAGCACCGTGTACGTATTTATCACGTGTGTTTCCGAGTAATGGGATTTGCCCACGCGACGCCAGCCAGCCAAGGTCAGTCAGTGAAGGGTCACGCGACGTCGGCGTCGATCCCTGCCGCTGCCGCAGACACTGGATTGCGATCACGTGAATCCAACCCAGAAACCTCACAAAGTTATTGCGTCTGGAGGTGGTTTATCTGAGTGTCTTGCTCCGATTCTGTCCAGGAGGAGGAGGAAGGGGGGGGGGGAGGAAGAAATCAGGTCAGACCAGCAGTAAAAACTTTATCCTCATTGTCCTGCAGATTTTTTTTTTATTAGACAAAACTTTTATCTTAAGATTATTTGTTGTTACATAAAGTAATTATATACAATTAAAATCCTGTACATAATTAACCTGGGAACTTGTCACTTAAGTTAATCCAATTAACATAATTTTGCAAAAAAAAATTTCATGTATTTTACTTTGGCTGTCTGAGGGGCATATGGGTTATGAGGGTTCGCTGCTGATGTTGAATTTGATGGGATGGATGGAGTGGGTGGGTGGGGTATGAGGATGGGGTGGGTTAGGAGGTGCCAGAGTGTTCTGGGGGAAGGATGAGGTCGATAGGGCGTTTTCTCTTGAGGCGACGTGCGTGTGTGTGGGGGTGGGGCGAGGGTTGCACTGGAATTGCTGGATCGTGGTGGTGTTAGGATGGTTGAAGGTGCTTTTGATTAATGAGGTTACGGATTTGGTGATTATTGAGTTGACTTGGGGAAGTTTAATGTTGTGGTGAATTATGGAATTTCTGAGGTACCAGCGAGAGTTGGTGATGGTGCGAAGGATTATGTTTTGGCTGTTGCTCCCCATATGGATGAAGGCGTAGGACCAGTTGGGTTGAATTATGGAGAGATATACCAGGCGTTTTGTGCTGAGGACGAGTGGGGATTCCCTGCAGATACTTTGACGAGAGATCTTCAGGTGCTTGAGCGTCGCGCCATTTTGATTTTCTGGAACATCACGGATATAAAATCGATAAAAATGTTGGATTTGTTCATCTGATTAACTATATTTTGGTTTTTTGAATGTGTTTACCATTTATTTACTCGTATAATATTGTGATTAACACAACAAATCAAAATTAATTTAACTAAATTTCTTAATGGTTGTAACTGGACCAGGACAGTGGGATATATGCATAAACTTATTTAAAAACAGTCTTGAATGTAGGAATTGGGGGGGGGGGGGGGAATCAGCAACTTTGGATGAACCTAAGTCTGATGGAATGAGTGGTGTTTGTTGACGGCTCCCTGTCTGACTATCTGCTAGAGTGCTGATTGATCAGTGAATAATCATCTCTCAAAACACACTTGTTAACGCTGGATCCTCTCCATCAGGCATTACTGTCAGAGATAAACGTTATAAATGATTCTAATACACTCTCTGCTTGTGGGAGAGTCCGCGGGGGGTTTTCTCTCGCAGGCAGAACCTTGTAGGAGAGACACACGAAGGGGCTACCTTTGGGGATGCCTTTTCCTCTCTCCGTTTTTGAACTAAAGTTCCCACAAGCCGAGGCACCTCGGCCTGTTTTGAGTGGTGTATGTTCCGGGGGTCACAGACCTTGGGCCATACAGTAAGAGTTGTTCGATGTTCCCATTGGAACAGTCGGCCAGCTGTCTCCTAAACTGGTCGAGGTACGGAGAAGGGAATGCTGCGTCCCCACAGAAAACTCCTCTCCCGCTATTCAGGGAAGGGCGTGGGACAAGTACCCAATGCCCGACCTACCTGATGCAGGTTTTTCTAGGGTTTTCCCTGAATTACTTTTAGGCGAATGCCGAGTAGGATCCTTAAACTATACCCCGGGGGCCCCTAGTTAACCCTTGGCTACCTTCTTCTACCCTTCCGCATCCCCCCTTTTCAGATCCTTTCCTATGCTATTAAAGGGGAGTTTCCACCATGTGGATTTCCCTCATGTAGCCTGTTGCCCTAAAAAAAATCTCTCTACTTGTCCTTGTATAACGTCAACGTCTCACACAATCCCCCCCACTCTTGGATAGGTGTCGTATTACGAGCGACCGTGCCCTGAGCGTCACTTCCTCAATCCTGACCGCAGGTTCTAAATTTTTTCAACCAGTCTTAGTTTTAACATTAAGTGAATGTAATACAAGTTAAATTAATAACATTTCTGAAACTACTTTTCTGGGTTTATAATTCCTATCTCTGTCTACAACCATAAGATGTATTATTTTTTTCGGCTTCTAAACCGACTCCTTATCTCGGAGCTTTCACCAGTTCACGGACACCCTGAGGAGGCCTTCCTGTACCCTTTTTATTTTTCAGGTCGTTCGTCACAAACTACATTCGAACAGAAACAAATATGTTTACTTTTGCATTTTCAACATTAAAATCGCGATGATCCAAAACATTCACTACAAAAATTTCATTTGTCAACCTTTAAATAGTTTTATACTCGACAACAAAAAATATTATATCTTCCTTCCATTACCATAGAATAAAATGAATAAGAAAGAAAGCCAATTCAGACCAAAAAAAAGGTGATAATATAAATAGCAAACAAGGATTCTGGGGATTCTTGTCCCTTTCGTCAGGTGCTGAGAAGAGCCTAGAGCGACACAACTGCACTCGTATAGTTGAGCTATTGAGTGAATAAGGAAGATAGCCAATTCAGACAAAAAGGAGTAATATTAATAGTCACACAACACTTTGAGCTTTGTCAAATGAACAAGTGCAGTTGTGTCGCTCCAGGCTGTTCTTAGCACCTGAACAAGCGTCCCAGAAACGTTGTTGTGTGGTATTTATATTACCCTTTGTGTCTGAATTCTTATTAATTATTAACGGTATTATAACATATACATGGTCTATGGAGAAAGGATCATGATGACTGCTTTTTGGTACCTCAAAAAAAAATAATTACAGTCAGTGAGGTAAATAAAACAACTAAACCATAAAAAAATTCTCGGTCTGTCCTCAGTCTGCAGGTTCCTTCTTCTAAAAACTTCATTTATAGAGTTTAACTCTTAACAGACAGACACAAGTTGGCGTTGTTTCAGACAGTTCCCAAGTTTCAGTTCTTTTTCAAAGGATAATTTATATAACGAAATATTGACGCTATTTTAAAATATTCCCGCCACTCACGACAAGGTTTTTTTTTAAAAAAAAATAGAACGTAATATCCCAGCCACCTGTAGGCGATTCCTGGTAAACGATGTGTCTGGGTGGTCTTCAGAAATTGTCTTGTCTCGCCTCACACCTACACTTGACGGCTCCCTAATGGAAAGTTGTATCTGTGCTCCTGAAGGAACAGCACCTTTTCTTTCCTCTGTCGCTAGTCGTGTATCAAAAAAAAATAAGGGCGTGTTTAATAATCCTGTCACGTCAAGACTCGCCCACGAAGTTAATGGTATATTCCCCCCCCCCCTCCCGGAAGTAGCAAATGTCTGTAGGTATTTAATTTTCTGTACTTTGCGAGTGTCGAGCTCGGGGATACCGAGTAGGTCCTGAGAACATCGCTCTATCATTTGTTCCCGTCTTTCTCTCAAGATAATATTTTCCTCCGTCGCTAGATCCAATTTCTCTCTTTTCTCACACAATCCTTCCAAAAAGGTTAATCAGACAATTTATCATTTAAAAATGAAAATATTATGTCTGACTGAAAATGATGAATAAGATAGATAGCCAATTCAGACACAAAAAAAGTGATAATATAAACACCACACAACAACGTTTCTGGGATCCTTGTTCCTTTCGTCAGGTGCGAATTGGTCATGACCAATTCTAAACAAACATTTGCTCGGATGGCAAAAGGCTAAGATTTCAGACATTGACAGCACGTACAATTCCAGAGATGCTTCACATTAAATCAAACATTACAGCTGTTACTCTACAAAACAGACACTGTGAAAATCAACAATTGCTATGATCCATTATTATTACACTGACCCTTCGGCTCTCCCTTTGTCGTTACGTTTTCGTCGCTTTTGAGTTTTGTCAACTGACGAGTGCAGTTGTGTCGCCCTAGGCTCTTCTTAGCACCTGTCGAAAGGGACGAGGATCCCCAGAATCGTTGTTTGCTATTGATATAATCACTTTTTTTTTGTCTGAATTGGCTTTCTTTGTTATGAATTTAATTCAATGGTAATGAAAGGAAGATGTTGGGTGTGAAACTATTTGAAGGTTCAGAAATTTACTCCTGTAAATATTGATGTAAAAATATAGTGAATATTTTGGATCATCGCGATTTTAATCTTGAAAATGCAAAAGCAAACATATTTGTTTCTGTTCGAATGTAGTTTGTGACTAACGACCTGAAAAATAAAAAGGGTACAGGAAGGCCTCCTCCAGGGTGTCCGTGATGGCCGTGAACGGGTGAAATCTCCGAGATAAAGAGTCGGTTTAGAAGCCGAAAAAAATAATACATCTTATGGTCGTTAATTTTGCAAAGCTATCGGGTAGAAATCCAGATCAAAACACGTCCCTCCAGAGTAGTCTGGCCGGGCGGGGGAGCCATATATCATTCAAGAGCCAAGGCGCCGTACTTTGAGCGGCCGTGCCCTGAGCGCCCCTTCCGCAATCCTGACCGCTGAGGTATAAAGAGCACCTTGATCAGTCTTTAACAATTATTTATAAATTATCGTGTTCGCAAAAATCTTGCTTTGTTGGAATATTTTAAGGAAAAACGGATTTTTAAATTAGTTAATTTAATTTACATTTCAAGACCTGAAGAGGTCCTCATAAATTAGGGAATTAACTCGGAGAATTTTTTTTCTAATATACTGTTTAAAAATTTAAATTAATAATAAATTTATAACTAAACAGGTTGTTGTTTTCATTTATTTAAGGACAATCGATAAAAATATAACTGTTAAAAAATTTGTATCTCAGTTGATCATTTCTAAGCATATTTATTAAACCAATTGGAACAGTTTCCATATTGTAGACAGAGATAGGTATTATAAATCCAGATAAGTTTCAGAAATCTTATTCATTTAACTTGTATTGCATTCACATTAATGTTAAAACTAAGACTGATTGGTAAAATTTAAAACCTGCTCGCTCAGCGGTCAGGATTGAGGAAGTGACGCTCAGGGCACGGCCGCTCATAATACGACACCTATCTAACAGTATGGGGGATTGTGTGAGATGTTGACGTTATACAAGGACAAGCAGGGAGATTTTTTTAGGGTAACAGGCTACATGAGGGTAATTCACATGGTGGCAACTTCTTGACTGACTGACGCTGAACAGGTTGCGAACGTTTTGGGGCCACAGATGCAGCAGCAGCAGCTTGCTTATTACAGAGGGGAAATATATGGGCGATTTGCACACGTGTGGAGTGGCGCACATGCGGTACACGTGTGTGTCAGACACGAGCTGACACTGAACCACGCGCTAGCCTGGGACGAAGCTTCTCAGTCGATATCGCCTTTCCTTCTCAGCCTCGTACCAACAGCGGTCATCCCCTCCAATAATACTGTCCAGACCTTCACTTCATACCAACACTTACAAAAAAAACTATTTGGAGAATCATCACGTAAAACCTCAAATTTCGTGAATATATTGTAATAAACAATTATGAAGCCTTTAATTTGCCCCACGTTGTGCGCCAATTTTGTAATAAACAATTTGATATTATTAATTAAATAAAAGATTTAAATTTCCAAATAAAAGATTTATTTTGTGGCAAATAATTTAAAACAATACAATTTAAAATATTAATTTCTCAGGGTCTTCACTGGGTTTGATAATGGACACATCAATTATATTTAAAAATCTTATTAACAAACAAATCACAATTAAAAGAAAAGAAATTTACTTGACAATTAAACTCGAACTAAATTTAAAATGAGAACGAAATCTGACTTCTATCATTTAATTGCGTTTACATAATTAATTAATTTGTAACTTGTTACTGACATCTGTCCAGTTGGTTCCAGCATACCTTTCGTTATCGAAACACACTATTGCGAGATTTTACACTGATTCTAATAAAAATTTATAGGATGTCAGGAACTCGGATGATCCTCCCCTTTTGTTGTCAGCTACCTGTTAACTGCTTGCCTTAGGTGAATTCCGTGGTCTGTGGATTTGCCAGTCTTTACTTCTTTGGACTCAAACTGCAACTTTACTATTTCTGGCCGGCTGTGGACACAAAACTGTATCTACTTTATGTTTTACTTTACGTTATGCTGTCGTGAATGTTTTACTTTGTCCTCAGAAATCTCCAGGCACCAACCAACTCTGTTGAATTCTCGTCACCAACTACCAGTTATACCTCGACGATGTCTTTCCGCGAACTGAACTCTCGTCTTGCGTTTTAGCGCGCATTCGCCATTTTCGGACCTTCCGACAAAGGAACAGAGCTGGACTACATTGTCACTATGTTCTGGAAACTCCGCCGCAACAAAGGATTTCTCAAACTATTTAAATTTTTATGTTCAAACAATTAATATCCTAATTAATTGGCATTACAATATATATTTTTTTGTAGGTGTAGACAGGCTATATATGTAAGGGTACTGGAAGGAAGCCAAGGAGGGTCAACTAGGGCGCCCCCGGGCAATGGGCGTAAGGATCCTAACCGGAAATTCGCCTAAAAGTGATGCAGGACAAACCCTAGAAAACCTGCATCAGGTAGGTCGGGCGCTTGGTACTTGTCTCACTTCCCTGGATGGCGGGAGAGGAGTTTGATGTGGGGACGCAGAATTATCTTCTCCGTGCCTCGACCAGTTTAGGAGGCAGACGGCCGACTGTTCCTTTTTTTTGTATGTGTAGCCAGGCCATGTACAGGGGTAATCCACATAGTGACAACTCCCCTCTTATTGCATAGGAAAAGGAGTGAAAGGGGGATGCGGAAAGGTAGAGGAAGGCAGCCAAGGGTTAACTAGGGCCTCCTTTAAGGATCCTCCCCGCCAATTCGCTTAAAACTGATGCAGGGAAAACCCTAGAAAAACAAAAACTATTTAGAGAAACAGCACGTAATCCCTCAAATTTGGTGAATCCTCAAATCAGTAATGTCAACATCATGAAACATAATTTCTACGAGAGAAAGAAGAAGAAGGAGCAGCTGTCGTCTGGACGTCTCAAGAACCCTTGGTGGCAGTTGTCAAATTTTTTTTTAGTAAGTTTGTTGACAATTAAGTCGAATTTATTAATAGAAATACTTTTGAAAGGAAAGCGACAGTTTTCGACAATACGTTTTTTTTCCTTCAATTTTTATATTCGCCTAGAAGATGACGACAGTGCTTTCAGTCGTCGAAACGTTGCGTGTAAATATAAATATGCAAAACCCGTGTGAATTCGGAGAACTATGTATTGAACTCAGTGTCTCGTTTAATATTCGTGCTATTATAAATAAATGCTCTGTAATAATTCATAAAATAATTCGTTTCCCGTAATTCGGTTCCTTGTCTACGAATGAAGAATGTTCAAAATGAAACTTATAAATATACGGATGTGTTTATAAAATAGGAAATCATAACTTGGCTACATTAGATACACGATAAATACAAAGATGATGCTTGTCAAAGCTCATCCGAAAGTAAGTCAATTCAGTGTCTCGTTTAATATTGGTGGTATTATAAATAAATGCTAGTCAATTCAGTGTCTCGTTTAATATTCGTCATATTATAAATAAATGCTCTATAATAATTCATAATGTAATTCGTTTCCCGAAATTCGGTTCCTTGTCTTAAGAATGAAGAGTGTTCAAAATAAAACTTTTAAATATAGGGATGTGTTTATAAAATAGGAAATCATAACTTGGCTACGTAGCCTTCATCTCTGGTGAACAAAGATATAACTTAAAGCCCAAATAATTTCTTTTATTATGGTCGTCAAAGATTTTAAACCGAGATTTGTATTATTTTATAAATATTGACGGGAAATGGTTGAATAATGCGGTTTGAGACTTGAGTAAGTAATAACATTATTTCCTCAACAATTATCTTGTGTTCTTCAAATAAATTAAACAATATTTTATATTTAACAATGAAATTATAACGGACGTTAAATTGTCGGAACATTTATTAAGCCATTTGCTTCCTTCAAAGAAAGTCATTCGCTCCGTACAACCGCTTTATTATTATTTTTTTTTCGAGAATTAATAAATTTGTTCCGACAGTTTAGCTAAAGACGCCGCTAATGTCGACAATAATGTTGTTTTTAACACTCGGCGAGGAACACCGTTAAAGGACATGTTATTTTACGCTAATCGATTCCATGTTACCAGAATATTGGTTCCAATTACCGTGTTCAATAATAGTTTGCTATGGGGGGGGAGGGGGGGTTGTTTTATTAAGACTTTATTCCCAAAGCAGACGACTAGCGCTGTGAGATCGCCTTTCTCAGTCCTTTTTACCTTGAGAATTATTATTATGGCCGACGTACACGGAGGAATGCCGCCTGGAAATTCCTATTTCATCTATCTGTGCTTATTTAGGTATTTAAACGCCTTAAACTCAGAAGCTAACGGGTTGTTTAACGGCACTTCAATGTTTTTTCTCTCCTTTTATGAGACTTTCTCCTCGCGAATTGTTTCACAGCAGTAGATTAATAGCGCTTAACGTGAACAACCGTATATATATATATATATATATAACGGAAAATTTCTTTAAAAACCAGCGGCGACTGCAATATAAATATATAAAGGAACTTAATGAATTTTTCGAGTTATGAGTGTAACTGGTGTAGCTACTACACATGCAATAAATTGTTTCCATGAAATTCTTGCAGGAGCATTTATTTCAACTATCAAAAAAAAATAGTGTCAAAAGTGAATGCGAAACCACATTAAAACTATAAATAGAAGTTTATTAGAAGAAAGTTATAATACAAGAAGTGAGGAAAGTTTAAATACAATCCATATATTAACTATTTTAAATAGAACCTTATCAGATTTTATTCTTAAAAAAGTCTCTTTACACGCACAAATATTTATTTATTGATATATTTACAAAAAAATAGTCTCGTATTTTATTTAAGAATTTAATAAACTGAAATGGAAGCATCTACTTTTTTCCCCTTGGAAAGTGATGGCTTCCCAGGACAATCTCATGGTTTTCTCTCTATATTATTTTTTTTTTTAAAAAAAGGGTAGATATTAGAATTAAAACATCACCATCAACACTATTTATAACTACAGCTAACAGCCCAAATAATAATAAAAATATCAAAAAATTATGACATAATAAAATACTAAACAAATTTGGTCTGATATTCTTGAAAATAATTGAGGATAAAAAATGAGAAACTAAAATAATAAAATGGTTAATATTTAAATCACCATTCATGTGATACTTATTACTAAAAAAATTAATAAGAAATAGTGTAGTAATTATGACAAAAATAGGAAAAAGGTTTATTTATTCGGTTCACAAAGATTAAATTCTAACTGAATCATTTTTTAGTAAAATACTGGGAATTTGTTTTGGTAAATAAATACATGTATTTCTGTGTTAATATCTGTAAAAAAAAAGAGATGTAAGAATAAATACGTCACCAACAACACTATTCCTAACTACAGCTAACAACCCAAATAATAATAAAAATATGAAGGCAGCCCTTAAAAAATTATGACATAATAAAATAGTAAATAAATTAGGTCTGATAATCCTGAAAATAATTGAGGGAAAATTAACTAAAATAATAAAAAGGTTAATATTTAAATCACCATTCATATGTTGCTTTTGTATTTAAAAAATAACTAATATTGTAGTAATTAAGATAAAAATGTTAAAAATAATTCTTTATTCGGTTCACAAAAATTAAATTCTCACTGAATCATTTTTTAATAAAATACTGGGAATTTGTTTTTTTTGTAAATAAATACATATATTTGTGTGTGTTAAAATCTGTAAAAAAAAAGAGATATAAGAATAAATACATCACCAACAACACTATTCCTAACTACAGCTAACAACCCAAATAATAATAAAAATCTGTAGCCAGCCCTAAAAATAATTATGACATACTAAAATAGTAAATATATTTGGTTCTGATAATCATTAAAATAATTGAGAAAAAAAAGAGAAACTAAAATAATAAAAAGGATAATATTTAAAACACCATTCATATGATACTATTTTTTTCTAAAAAAACCTAATAGTGTAGTAATTAAGACAAAAATAGGAAAAAGAATTATTTATTCGGTTCACAAAAATTAAATTCTCACTGAATCATTTTTTAATAAAATACTGTGAATTTTTTTTTGGTAAATTAATACCTATTTTTGTTTGTTAAAATCTGTAAAAAAAAGAGATGTAAGAACAAATAAACCATCAACACTATTTCTAACTACAGCTAACAACCCAAATAATAAAAAAATTGAAGCCAGCCCTTAAAAATTTATGACATTATAAAATAGTAAATAAATTTGGTCTGATAATCATGAAAATAATTGAGGAAAAAAAGAGAAACTGAAATAATAAAAAGGTTAATATTTAAATCAGCACTCATGTGATACTTTTTTCTAAAAAAAATAACAAATAGTGTAGTAATTAAGACAAAAATAGTAAAACTAACTATTTATTTGGTTCACAATAAATGTTATTAAAACTAAAAAGACAGTAAAAAACTAAATTCTAACTCAATCATTTTTTAATAAAATATGGGGATATTTTTTTGTAATTTAATACATATTTATGTGTTTAATGAGAGTTTTACGGATAAAATCTGAGAAAGCTTCGAATACAATATATACATCGAGTAATTAATATTTGGATTCTATTTTAACTACCCTCACTTATTGTATCATAACTTTCTTTTAATAACTCCCCTTTCACTGCGTCCATCTTTTTTCTTTTCATTTTCTTTGCCGCGGCTATTAACCTTATCTGCCCGGAAAAAACCCTTTTAGCAGCTCACATTCAGTCTTTACTTATTTAATCCGTCAAAGGGAGTCCCCGTGAACAGTTCGTTGCCTCCACCGCTCCGAGTGTGTTGTGTGTGTGTCGATTCGCCTTTGCGCGCGTGCGTCTTCTTCTGCTTCTTTTGTTTGTCCCCGTCCGCCCCTGTCTTCTAATTTTGGCACCTTTCAGGAGCACAATGTCTAAAGAGCTGCCACCTACTGCCATTAGTGTAATCGATAGTTAAACCTCACCTCGCTCCTCGGAGAAACTGACTGAGCTTTCTTCTCCTCAGTGAAAAGCAGCACTGTCCGGTTTATATATTTTTGACCGTTGAACCCGAGGGACATTTCCTTCGTAAAGAGATAATATTTAAAAAGAAATACACCAAGTTTGACATCAAGAAAAAAAATTATATTTACAGTCGGATTCTGACAATTAAATCAGGGTACATATTTTTAGGAGAAAAGTAGGGTAAGAGAAGTAAGGCGGATCTGCCACAAAATAACCATTTATAAATTAGAAAAAAAAAATTAAAGGCCTTCTACATTGATTAATATTAATTTTATTTTATTTTCACGGCGATTTTTATTTCTCTCTAGAGACTTTATTATTTTTCTTAAAGTTTTCTAAAAAAATGTTCTAAAAAATAAAATAAAACACATTTTGTTCCTTATTTAATTATTTCTAATGAATAAACAGAAAGATTTTTAAATTTTAAATAATATTTTGCTTCTTTATTTAATTTTTTCTAATGAAGAACTTTTTTTTAAAAAAACTATTTTTATTTGATTTTAAATAATATTTTTATTTTAAACACAATAATTATTTTATTGGAAATACGTATTTTGCTTATTTACTTTTTTCTAATGAAGACTTTTATTTTAATAACGATTTTTATTTTAGTAGTTTTTTCTATTGTCTAATTTTATTTTACTTAAAACGCGCATTTTTTTTTCTCTTCTCGCTCATGAACGTAATATAATAGTTTTATTAGTCGTCATGAGCTACTAATTTTTTTTTATTGAATATTCAATTTCAAGTTAGTTATGTATTTCCCCCAAAATTCATGTTATATTTGTTATTATTATTATTATATAATTTATTTGATTCTTTCCACGTCCTTGAATGTTTGCTCAACCTGTAGTTATATTGATAATTATTATTCCATTCTATTCGAATATTCGAATTTTCTTCCACGTTTGACTATTCATTGGTAGTTGAAGAGTTTGTTTCGGTTTTCCCATACTTTAGAGAATTTTGAGGGGAAATTAATTTATTTTTCACGTTATTCTGTGAGGATGAGGGACGTGGAGAAGAACCGTTGTGCTCGCCGAAAAAGGGAAGCAGAGCTCCGAGTCTCCCACGATATCCTCAAAAAAATGCGCGGAACGTCGAGGAACGTGTCTCTTAAATATTCTGCTTTGTAATTGCTGCATTCCCCAAATATCTTATGAGATGAAGGCGAGAGAGAGAGAGAAGGAGAAACAAGAGGCCAATTACAGACTCTATGTTTAGCAGTCGGCAAGGTTATTATTACAAGCCTAAGCTCTCTGGTTACAATACTAGCAAAGAGAGAGAGAGAGAGAGAGAGAAAAGGACAAGTTTACCAAAATACATTGTCGAAGTCAACAATTGATATGAGAAAACTGCGGCAAACGTGTTGAAAAAAGATGACAAATCTCAATCAAGAAGTTGAATTGAGCACTTCCAATAAGAATTGAACGTCGTTTCTAAGGGAAAAAAACAAAAATAATATAAAACAAGTTGGAAATTAGGAGGAAAAAAAATTAAACGAGTAATTTGCGGATATTTCAGTCTGTTCGGTACATTACAGTAGGTAAAACAGATTTTTTTTTTCAGACCGAACCGCTATTTATGAATAACACGTAGTAAAACAATTGTTCTTTGAAATTAACTTCTTTAAATATAATTAGAGGAAATTCAGAATTTATTATACAACTTAATAAAAAATGTAATTTAACACTAGTGAATACAGGGTAGTGCAGTGTAGTGTAGTGCTCAGTTATAAACTAAAAATAAAAAATGGAAACATTCCTTGTCTCCTTAGGTAGTTAATCTCTGGTCTCAGCTATCTTTTCACTTTTCTTCTTTGCGGGCCAGTACCAATATTAATTCCTTGTTTAACATTTTCTAAATTAACCTTCAATTAATGTAATGTCATATACATGTATTTATAGTTGAAATAATGTCCCTAAACATAGTTAATGTTTTATAATTATTATGTTAATTTACTCTATTTTTCCCTTATTGTAACTTCCCTTATTTAATTTGTAATTTCATGGATCTACCACCTGGGAAAACTGTCCCATTTGTAGATTAAATAAATAAATACACTCACAGACAATTAGTAATATATTTGAAAAATTCAACCTTCACTTTAAACTTCAAATGAATTAAAATTTTTCTAATTTATTCTAATATAATTTTAAAATAGCCTCATATATTTTATAGAAATAAGATGATGTATCATTTTTAATTAATTAATTAATTATTTGATGCTTGGCTTAATTCAGCACCTAATTGTTTTATATTAATTAAAATTATACATTTATTAAGTCCAATTTTTGAATTCACAGTGACCATTTTTAAATGATATTAGTAAAAAAATTATGGCAATTTTATACAATTTGAAATTTAAATGTTGGTTGAATTTTTCAAGTATAATAGTAAATTACAAGTTAAATTTAGAATTATTATTAAATTGAATAACTAAATATATTCTGATATTTGTCCAATTCTCACCAATTATAATGCATAGAAAAGATAGCCAATACAGACAAAATACCACACAACAGCGTTTCTGGGATCCTTGTTTCCTTTCGTCAGGTGCTAAGAGGAGAACCTAGAGCGACACAACTGCACTCGTCAGTTGTACAAGTCTGATGAAGTTCAATTATTAAAAAAATAAATGATTTTACTGAGTTAATTTTCTATTAATCACTTATCCTTTATTTTTCTTCGTTATTTTCCAGGAACCTGCTGTCTCAGTCGTGAGTTCTTCTTATTGGTGCCATATTAATTTTGTTGTTGTTGTTTTGTGTCGCCCAGAATTCTGAAACCACTGTTTTCACACATTGGAGAGTTAACTTAACTGATTGTTCGTTAAAAAATCCTGATAAATTACGTTTACTTCATAAATGAACCATCTCCACGTTAAATCAAAAGAAGGTTCCAAATATTTCTACTCATTAACCAATCTCATGCTTTACGACTTCCGTTGAATTTTTTTTTTCCCCCGATCTAAATCGTTGGGTGATTCCGAAACTTTCAACTCAAACTACGAAAATGACCCCCTGTTTTTAACTTTAAAGTCACACTGGAGCAAGCTAACTTTAAATTAAAGTGAACTTGTTCCCTGAGTTTTTCGTAGAGTTGAATTACAAGTCGTCGTGTAGATGGAACACGTGTGTGTGTGTGTGTGATCAGAGTCCAGCAACTTCTCCATCCACAAGTAGAACTTAGACTTTCTCCGTCCGTGAAACATCTCAATTAAAAAGGCAATAGAAGAGTGAACGCAGGAGTCCGCGGTTCGATTGATGACCCGCAACTTGGCCTCGTTTCTTACGCCTGCAATTACGTTCCTTCCCCCGCCGCCATCACCAGCAACGCGTTCCGAAGACGTGACACGAGCAGGACAAATAGAGCAAGTAGTATCCTTCCTCTCGGTCGCAAAGTCCGGAGGACCTGTTTTTCGCGGTTCAGCGATTCGTGTGACACGGAAGGAGGAACAAGTCGGACCGGGTTTCGTTTCTTCTAACTTCCTCTCTGACCTCCACCACGGAGGTTCTTGTCCTCTAAAACCAGGTCTCTGTCTGTACGTGAAGCCGCATCACCACCGTTGATTTAATCACCGTACACGACACAGTCCCTCCCACATATATTTACTGTCGCGTCCAAGCTGAAGGAGAAGACTTGGGAGGATCCTTCATAAAACCAGGGGGATCCTGCTGGACAGGTTATCACGACAGATAGCCGGAGAGAGAAGATCTTCACAGTTCCAGGACACTCATATTTGGACCAGCCCCTTAATAGAAAAACAGGAAATTTAATTAGTGTGAGCTGGACGGATCCAAATAGGGAGTGTGAAATTGCGTACATAAGAGAGAGTGTGGAGTATCTCTCAGATGTTAAGCGTTTTGATCGAAAAATGTCTTGTTAGTTATCGGACGTTCACGTGACGGACGGTGAGAGCCGAAAATGTACGACAGTGCTCCAGGCTCATTTCCAGATCATCCAGGCCAAAGAAATACCGTTGGACGAGGCGGGTTCTGAAAATAGACTCAAGAAATCAAGGTCGGATCAACTCTTGGAAACTAACTGAAGAAAATTAACCCATTGTAAGAAAGAAGAGATGAAAGAGAAATTCGGAAATAATTAATATGAATGTGTGAAATGATTTTTAATGGTCGTGTGGAAGTGCAACAACGACAAAGTTGCTTAAAATAATTTTAAAAATCCTAGATTTGTAAATAAGTAAATTATGACAAAATAAAGTCCTCATTTTCCAATAGACGTTGGCTTGTGTTTAAGGCCGTCTGTTTTTCCCCCTTTCATTCTCAAGTGACAGGAAGCTCAAAGCGGAAGTTTGTGGTAACAACCCCTGCATATAAATCCCTGCTTCAACAACCACGACATTTTTTTTAAAAAAAAAAGTTTCAAATTTGCCTTCGTAGAAAAAAGAATAATCGCGTTATTGTTTCATTCATTGCAAATCTTTTTTTGTTTGTTAATTTAATTTAATTTTATCTTGTTCTTCTAAAGTTGCTGGGACACGTTCATCTCTCTCTCCATTTAGTCCAGCAAACTTATTTTGAAATACAATATTTTATTCTTTATTCCATCATTAAGTTGGCTGGAAGGTTTGGTCAAGTACAGGACGCATTAAGAGTTCACGTTACGGTAGAGTTCAGGCCGTATTTCGAATCCTCAGCGATCGGGTGGTCGTAAAAGAACTTTTGGAAATTGGAGACTAAACACGAACCGAGAGACGAGGACTAAAGCGAAAGGCGAGAGCGAGAATCGAAGGCAGAACTACGAAACCTGCTAAACACCAACAGATTTGTGGACGTAGCCGGCAGTGGAGATCGGCAGAGGTGAACCGAGGAGGAGACGCAAAAGAGGTTCCTGGTTCCTGATTTAAAACTAAAAATATTAATTAGAATCTGTGAGTTTGAGTAGAAGCTGTGTAAAACCCCGCCATAGTGCTTCGTAAGTCAAAAGTATCCTGGAATGCTGGGCAGGCGTGAGTACCAATATGAAACAATAAATTATTTAAACCAGATTAAAAGATAGACGTCAGATTTCGTTCTCTTCCTTTGATAAAATTTGTTAAGTAGAATCCATCTTTTAGTATAATTTCGTCGACAAGTAAATTTTCGTATTTGTTAATTGACGAGTAAATCTTTTATTATATGGATATATGGATTATATGGATAAGATTTCTAAATAAATGATTAGCCATTATCAAACCCAGTAATGACCCTGAGATAAATTCTATTTGTAATTAATCGTGTAAATTGTTTAAATATTTGCTTATAAAAATTTGTTTGTTTTTAAAGTTTGTAATTTTTCATTTAAAAAGCCACTCCTTTTTGTATATTACAATATATATTATTATTATTCTACATAATGTCCTGATTTATTAGTACTTTTTTTTTCTCTGGCAAGTTGTTCGCGGCCACCTTTCTCGTGGAGAGAAGAAGCTGGGTCAAGAGCCTTTATCGCACAAACCCATCGTCAAGGGTTCAATGAGGTCATAGTCACGGGGGTGGTGAGAGGTGCGAGGGTAGAAGGAAGGGTGTTGCAGAGGAGTCTACATGTCTGCAGTCTTCAATCAAATCATATCTCTCAGACATTTTTCAGTAAAATTCAATAAAGAAATATCCAAGTTCCATCGCATCAATTCTGGTGTTCCTCAGGGCATTGTTCCGGGACCACTGCATTACCTGAAAAATAATTCCACCGATTCCAATTATTTCCAGGGATCTATATTCGTGTCATCTACACCTTGGCCACACAAAAGAATTGTTGCCCTCAAGAGCCACCTTCTTGTGTGGCTTCCGCGTACTGTCACGGATGTTACAGATGCGCCCAGGTGATTTCGAGTGGCCCGCTGTCCGCAGATGACGCGGATCTCTTTGTGGACTCCTCGCGCTAATTGCACGCCAGCTGCAGCAGCTCGCGCCAGGTGGCAGGGCCACACAAACCTCTCTCCAATCACACACAGACACACATGGCCATGGCCCGTAGACAGATTCATTGCTGCCAGGGAACGTCGTGGGCAATGGCGTGGAATCAAATGTTGGTCTCTCTCTCCTTTTTTTCCCCAGTTGCTTATGAAAGAATAAAATACAAATTTGGAAAAAAAATGGAATATTGAAGCCAAATTAACAGTAAAAGAACTGAAGTGGAAACGAATAAATAATATTTTTTATTGATGCGCCTGGTTCGTGCTCAAAACGGGATTAATTGTTCCCTATTTAGAAGCTTCTTTCGGACTGTATATTGAAGATTTGCATCACCACCACTACATCATACGTCTTCACCACGGACTAAGTTTCTATATATAAAAGAAAAGGCTTCGCTTCATAATATATATATATATATATATATCACTAAATGCAAGTTACCAGTTTTTTTTTATAAATTTTATAATCCAATCGGGGTACACGAGGGTTATCAAAGTGGCCTCTGTCCTGAAATAGCTTAGGAAAGAAGATTTAGAAACAGGGGATGCGGAAGGGAAATTCACCAGAGCTAAACCTTTAAGGTTCTTACCGGCATTCACCAGGGAAAACACTAGACAAATCTTCGTCGTCAGGTTGATCGCGGCTCTTGGTACTTGTCTCACGTCCTTCTTCACGACTGGAGGTCACGTTTGGAGGCAGCTAGCCGACCGTTCCATATTCCCAACGTCTGGGACTCCGGTGTCTACATCTCTCTAAACTGTCTTAGATATGTCGGCTTATAAACAAAAGTACGTCTTCACCACGGACTAAGTATCCATATATAAAAGAAAGGGGCTTCGCCTCATAATATATATATATATATATATATATCACTAAATGCAAGAGTTACCATGGTTTTTATATAAATTTTAAAATAAAATCAGGCTACACGAGTAGCCTCTGCCCTGCAAGTACATAGGAAAGAAGATTTAGAAACAGGGGATGCTGAAAGGAAATTCCCCAGAGATAAAGCATTAAGGATCATACCGGCATTTTCCAGTGAAAACACTAGAGAAATCTTCGTCGTCAGGGTAGGTCGGGGCTCTTGGTACTTGTCTCACGTCCTTCACAACTGAATGTCATGTTTGGAGGCAGCTGGCCGACCGTTCCATATTCTCAACGTCTGGGACTCCGGTGCCTGCATCTCTCTAAACTGTCCTAGATATTTCGGGTTATAAACACAAGTGACAAAAAAATTAAAAATAACGATGAAATGCATAAAATAAATAAACATTAATCCCTCTGTAAAATCTATTGAAATTAAACGTAACGCTGACTGAGCTCAGATACATTTAAGCAATCAATAATACCGTTGTTTTCATAATATTAAACAATTCAGACAATCCAAACTATCCTAAAACCAGTTGGAAGTTTCTCCTCGACCATTGTTGTGGTAGTTTGTTTGAATATGTTTAAAATAATTAATTCTCTACATCAAATTTTTGTTGTGATCCAACTTTGATTCTGATTTTCTACATGTGTATTGCCAAACTTCCCGCTATTCCCAAAAACTGTACCAACCATCCATCATTCCCCCAACACTTGGAAGATCCAACGAAAACTGGAGCCTGGGGGAAGTTCCTTCAAGCTCGAGCCGTAATAAATGCCTGAGAGTATTGAAATGAAGATGTTATCTGGTTTCCTTTGTTCTGCGCTAGGAACGTGGCGTGAACATGGCCGCGCAGACAAGACCTTGCGTGACCTTCGGACTCAAGGACAGTGGGCCACTTGGCCGAAGAATCCTCCTCCTCCTCCCCCGCAATCTATCCATCGCAGTCTATGAGGTCAGTCACATCCATCAAGGGAGGTCGCTGTCCATGTCCCTGTCCCCGTCCCTCCTCCTACGCCACGCTGACGGATTCAGGCGTTGGTCCCTCTGCAGAGGAATGCATCAAAGGAAATGAGATCAAACCCGACATTTCTCAGGCAAAGTGGTCAGGTAATTTTCATTTTGCGAGGACTCTATTGATAATCAACTAAAATCAAATGAGTGAAATGTACGAAATCAGTTTTGGTCGTTGAATCACTTGCTTGAAGCTGTTGTCGTCTTCTACTCTGCTTCTCTGTGAAATGGTAACAGTTGAAAATATGCATATTGATGTTTAATGGAGCACAATTTTAATTAGAAAATTACACATTAGGAGCCAACATCGAGACGGGATCAACAACATCCACCAGGGACGTTTTGGGCACACAAGAGTCTGCGACACAAAATGTTGACTGCCGTCTGCGGATTATATTTTTTTGGTGGTGAATTATTACTCGTATTTCATCTGTTAATGACTTATTGTAATCCACGCCTTGATATCTTCGTGTGGTGTAGCGCATCTGTGGCACAAGGAGTGTATTCTTTGGAAAGTAGTTATCAGCTCTGTCAGTGTACTGTTTTTTATATTGTTGCAAGCCGCAATAAATCACTTCATAATATCACACACGCAAGTTTCATTTTTTTTTTGTGAAAACCAATTGGAAACACGGTCCTAATGTTCAACCATTCACTGGTTGAAGCTGCGTGCGAATAATTGCCATCATCCGTCTTTATAATTTTGAATTTATCTACCATTTGACGTGCCCTTGCTGATATTTTACAATACAATTCCTCAAACTCAGCTCTATGATTCTAAACATCCTCAAGGTCAGCTGTGGGGACGCAGCATTCCCTTTTCCGTGTCTCGACCCGTTTAGGAGGCAGCTGGCCAACTGTTCCTTTTTTTTTAGGGCAGGAGGCTACATGAGGGTAATCCACATGGTGGCAACTCCCCTTTAATAGCATAGGAAGGTATTTGAAAGGGGGGATGGGGACGGGTAGAGCAAGGTAGCCAAGGGTTAACTAGGGCCCCCCCGGGCTATGGTTTAAGGATCCTACCCGGCAATTCTCCTAAAAGTGATCCTGGGAAAACCCTAGAAAAACCTGCATCAGGTAGGTCTGGCATTGGGTACTTGACCCACGCCCTTCCGATGGCGGGAGAGGAGTTTGCTGTGGGGACGCAGCATTCCCTTCACCGTGTCTCAACCGGTTTAGGAGGCAGCTGGCCAACTATTCCAAGAGGAAATGCGGACAACTCTTACCGTATGCCCAAGGTCTGAGACCCCGGAACATACACCTCTCAGAACAGGCCGAGGTGCCTCGGCATGTGGGAACCTTAGTTCAACTAGCCAGAGAGATGTGAAGGCATCCCGAAAGGTAACCTCCGCCAGAGCTCTCTGGGACTATCCAACATCGCTGACTGTTCCTTTTTTTTAAGGGTAACAGGCTACATGAGGGTAATCCATGTTGTGCCAACTGCCCTTTAATAGCATAGGAAGGGATTTGAAAGGGGGGATACGGAAGGGTAGAGGAAGGTAGCCAAGGGTTAACTAGGGGCCCCCGGGCTATATTTTAAGGATCCTACCCGGCCTAAAAGTAATGCAGAACGAACCTTAGAAAAACCTGCATCAGATAGGTCGGGCATTGGGTACTTGTCCCACGCCCTTCCGATAGCGAGAGAGGAGTCTCATAAAATTCGTAAAATTGAATTCAAAGCATATCAAATAATTAAAGACTGTAGCTGACAAAACCTCACAAGAGGAACAACAGGAACGCTGTACTGCTCAATTAAACGTGTTCCAAAGCTGAGGAATTGTAACGAATTAGATTTTGAGGAATCTCAACACTTGCCTTACTTGTTACTAGAACGAAATCTTTTCCCGTCATCGAATCGAATCCCAGCGACGAGTGAGTCAAGGTCTCAGCCCACCCACCTGCGTCTCTTCAATTAGGAAGAGTGTCTAACCGCCATATAAGGCGCCGACTCCCAAAATAGCTTCGTAATTTGCGTGTGTGTGTGTGTGTGTTTTTCTTCTTCCAGGAATGGCACAGGAAACTGTAAATAGCAGCACGTCAATGCAAAGTTAAGTATGCGGAGGAGAGGCAGGCCGTCAGCGTCATCGCCGGCAGTCGTTCGCGGAAGAAGTGATTCTGCATTATTCACCACCACTGGGCAAGCGCGACTGCTAAAATCATCTCGGTGACAAAAGAGCGCCGCACGGAAGTCTTAGCAATTGGCAAGGAGACAAATAGATTACGAGCTTAAATAACCTCGTTAAAATGTACTCACGCGATTTTATAGGACACTTTAACGTTGCATCTAAGCGGAGAACAATTAATTACCTTATTATACCACTATCTGTGTGTTGCGGCGTTGCCACGTGTACTTATTTATATAAACCCCTAAAAATTATTTAATTCTATATGAATCTTCAGTCATGGAGTGATTTAACCTAAATCCAACTGTTCCTAGTTCCCTACACACTTTAGACCCTGACAATGCATTAATTCAACAGCTGTAAAAATACATTGAGATGGGACACGTACTTAGGATGGATGAAAGCAGAACAACCTAGACGGATTATGGACTGGGAGCAAATTGGGAGGAGGAAAAGGCGGAGACCCCGGACAAGATGGGGGTAGATGACATCGAGAAGGATATACAAACCATGAAAGTAAGAGGATGGCGGAGACTGACACAGGAAGAGGGCGGAATTGAAGAAAATTGTTAATAAGGCCAAAACCCACCTTGGGTTATAGCGCCAATAAAAGAAGAAGAAGATACAGTGAAAATTTCATTGCATCAGTCGCGACAAAAACACCTCTGAATTTCTTCTTAAATATACTCCTTGACTGCTGCAGGATATAATTGTCCCTCAGTCCTCAGACATTACCAAAGATTAAATTCTTAGCTAAGATTCACAATGTAAACAAATAGTCGCCATATTGGACGTCACAAAACATGGCGACGAAAATTAACTTACATTATCCCGCGCAAGGATCATAAAGTATTTCGTATCGTTTCTTAATTATCATTATTCGATGGAGTATCACTGGATAAAATTATACTTTTTATTCAATCAAAAAATATTTCTGCTTTATTTCAATTACCGGGAAGAAGGAACTATTTCCTCTGTTCGTCGCGTAGTAACGTCTCTCTCTATCTAACGCGTGACGTCACGGTCTCTTGGCGTGATCTGTGATTTAACACAAAATTATCACATTTATTCAATTATAATTCTTTCTACCTTTATGCTAGAGGGTTGTCACCCCCACACAGTACCGTTTCTCGTGTTTTGAAGAATATGTGTACGAATTATTTTTTTTACAATCTGTCCATGCGTTAAAATATGTATAGAGACATTAACGTAAATACATACATACAAATATACATCCTTTTTTTTATTATATAGAAGATTGTCATTTTTAACAGAAGCTTTGAGCCAAATAAAGTCACTGAAACATTCTATGCACAAATCATGTCACACACATTCATATAGTAGATATACTGCACATGGAAGAATGCTTGCACTCATTTTTCAAACCTCACACTTCTTCTTCATCTAATAACTCCCAACAGTGTTGATTTTTTTCGGGTGTTCCATTGTCTTGGAGTAGATAGGTAAGTAAGAAAAAAGTGAAAAAAGGCGAAGAAAAGCAAAGAAAACAAGAAAAACAGGCAGATCAAAAAGAGATTACGAGAAAGATCGTCTAGAAGATCAGAAGAGCGATGTAGAGATATAATCCAAGCGAAAAAAACAACAACAAGAAAAACAGAAATAGAGAGAGGCAGTGTGCAAGAAACAAGTTAGGTTAAAGAGCTGAGGTCAAGTCCGGAAGCTCAGAAAAAGATGTAGAAACTCCAACGTTTCGAACAGCACAGAAAAAAACCCCTTTGTTTGTCATCATGTTTTTCTCGTTTTCTTTGTTTTCTTCGCTTGGAGTAATTCTCTACATATTTTTTTCTGATCTGAGCTGACCTGACCTGAAGATCTTTTTCGTCATCTCTTTGACCAGCCTCTTTCTTCCTATTTCTCTTTGCTTTTTTTCCTTTGCTTTTTTTCCCTTTGCCTTTTCCTTGCTCACCTAACTACTCCAAGAATAATCTAAATAATAATGTCTCCTCACCAAAAATTTCAAATCCAGAATGTTGACCGTAATTAATGTGCTCACCGTAACCAGTCAGCTCTACCAACAGTCCGTTTTTCTGCACCACCAGTCGAGCAATAAATATCCTTGGTGGACGAGGAAGACTGCTGTTTCTTTGCCTTGCCCTCCATCCGTTTTTTCAGTGCGTAATTATGTAATAAACCCCAAGCACTTCAAAACTTTCCTCATTTCAATTATAATTCTTCGTGATTTTGATCTAATTTTTTTTTCTTATTAAGAAGTCTCACTTTTTGACACTAATTTTTAATGATTTTATGTTCCACTATTATTGAGTGAAAAATAAGTAATGGTATATCAGTTAAAATTATTAATTATATTTCGACAGAAAGTTATGTATTACTCATCCTCTGGGGGGAACTACCGCTAACCTCAAATTATTGATTTTCATTTCAGTTCCTTGATGTAGCATTTAAATTGCCGACATAATATTGGTTGCTAATTTATTTACGTTTTGGTAATGCTTTGAAGAAGTCAATAACCACTACTCAATATTTTTAATTAATTTAATTTTTTATTATCTCTTAGCCCGGGGGCCCTAGTAAACCCTTGGCTATCTTCCACTACCCTTCCGCATCCCCCCCTTTCAGATCCCTTTCCTATGCTATTAATGGGGAGTTGCCCAGCGTGGATTACCCTCATGTAGTCTGTTACCCTAAAAAAAAAATTACACTAGTAGGTCGGTAGAAATACTGTCTGTGAGGGCTATTCTCTCGCAGGCAGTACCTGCGAGGGATGTTCTCTCGCAGGCAGAACCTTGTAGAAGAGACAGGAAGGGGCTACCTTTGGGGGATGCCTCCTCCTCTCTCCGTTTTTGAACTCAGGTTCCCACAAGCCGAGGCACCTCGGCCTGTTCTGAGAGGTGTATGTTCCTGGGGGTCACAGACCTTTGGGGCATACGGTAAGAGTTGTTCTCTGTTCCCATTGGAACAGTCGGCCAGCTGCCTCCTAAACTGGTCGGGGTAAGCAAACTCTTCTCCCGCCATCGAGGGAAGGGCATGGGACAAGTACCCAGTGCCCGACCTACCTGATGCAGGTTTTTCTACACTTTTCCCTGCATTACTTATAGGCGAATGCCGGGTTGGATCCTTGAACTATAGCCCGGGGCCCCTAGTTACCCCTTGGCTACCTTCCTCTACCCTTCCGCATCCCCCCTTTCAAATCTCTTCCTATGCTATTAAAGGGGCGTTGCCATCATGTGGATTACCCTCATGTAGTCTGTTACCCCCCAAAAAAATACACTAGTATTTATTTCAGACTAATTAATTTGGCTTGTGTCCATTACAGAATCGACGGTAATTCGCGTAAGATTAATATATATATATATATATATAATTTTAACTGAGTTTTTTTACAGAGCAATTTTCCGCACCTGGGAGAATCACTTTGTAATATATTGAGCTTGATCCCTCGAGTCTCACTCTAAATTAACAACTGAACCAAAAACGCAGGCCAAAGACAATCAATATTTTTTTTGAAGACGTGCTAACTAGTGACCATCTCAGAGGTGAAGCTGTAGTCGTAGCTTAATGGGTTATAAAATAAAAACAAGGTATCCTTGAAGGGGTCGAGTCGGTCGGATGCGGTTCTTCCATGATGATGGAATCATTATGTTAGCATTTTTATTTTATTTCCGCCAAAGCAAGATTGAGGGAGGGTTTAAAAGCGGCTGTGAAGTAGAAGGAAAGGCTCTCATTGGTTCGTCTGCTAAAGTGGTCATAAGCTAAAGTAGGAGAAATAATTTTCTTCTCCAACAAACGAAGCAGGTTGTGTCCGTGGCTGCTAAGGCGTAAAACATCATGAAGGAGAAGAGAGAAATAAAGAGAGAGAGAGAGAGAGAGAGAGAGAAAGCTCTGTGAACCATGAAAGTTCAACTTGGAATCGCGGAACAAGTGGGCTCTAATTGTAAAACCTCGGCCGGGGTTCAATGCGAATAGGAAGAGTTAAAAAAAACCTGAGGTATACGGCGAAAGCGTTCAAGGGAAAGAAAGTAGCTCATTGCGAATAGGAGGAGGTAAAAAAAACAATTCCCCTGAGGTATACGTAGATAGCGTTAAAGGGAAATAAAATACCTGGAGAAGTGCGAGGACTAGAATATCTCTGGAGAGCAACAACACAGACTAATTCATGACGCAATCGATGATGTTAAGGACGTGGTTGTGGATGAAGAAATAGCTGACAATGAAGAGGCAAAGAGAGGAGAAATTAGCTGAAGTGACGTAAGCAGACTAAGACGCGTAATCTGAGAAGGCTCCTGAGCTGTGCTGATTAGGTCCAACGCTGCTGACTCTCAAAGTCCCTCTGAGGACTTTATTTTACATTCGTCGGTTAATCAAATCTCCCATTCCTAATTCTTGCATCGCTGCCTGCACTTTCACTGTTTCTGCACCTTTAGTGTTTCTCTTTACTTCTTCAAGCCAGAGAGACTGACAGCAGTCCAATATCGTCAATTGGATTAAATAGATAATATTAGATAGATAGATTTTTATTAATTCCCTTAGTCCTCGGTTGTCAAAATAACACAAAAATATAATTGGGGATTTATGTTTATAACACCACAGGTTATTAATCAGTCTCAATAAAAAATTTTAATATTAATTTTGAACCAAGGAGTCTTTATTTATTCTTCCAAATCAATTTCATCCCCTTTCAAAGTAATCCCCGTCCCTATAAAACGCACTTTTTCCAACGCTTTTTCCAGTCCTCGAAACAGTCGGAATAGTCTTCTTCCTGGTATAGCCTTCAAGACCTTCTTCGATTCGGTTTTTATCTCCTCAATCGTGTAACAACGGCGTCCCCGCATTGGCCTTTTGGGTTTGCTGAATAGCCAGAAGTCGCATACGGTGGTTGCGGAACGATGTGAGTCGTGAAGAACCAACGCAGTGTGACGTGGTGCATCATCGTGATGAAGGAACCAAGATAAATATTCTTTGTTGACACTTTGGCCTCGCGGGAGGAATTCACAGTGCACCACACCACGACTGTCATCATGACCTTGATATTCGCTGGTTCCAGGGTCTCGTCTCCAGTGATGATTTCAAGTGGTCCTGACAGTCAGACAGCAAAGTTTCACACACATCAACGCCAAGCTTTTGGCACCAATCGAGACTTGACGCGTTTATAAGACACAAAACATTCTTCAAAATGGTTTGGGGCTGAGCCAAATGGTGTTCCAACACCATCACCGAGATCTCTAATTGTCCATCGACGATTTTCCAGCACCAAATCTTTGATTCTTTTGGACGTGGCCCTCGTCGGTAGACGTTGATGGTCGTCCAGAGCGCGCGAGGTTCGTCTTTGAACTCGTTGTTCCACTTATAAACGTTTTCTTCGTGCCATAGTTTGATCACCAAAGGCCTTCAACGTGTCCGCACAAGAATATTCCTTCCGAAAACAAAATTTGATGCAAGTTCTTTGCTCAACAAATTAACCCCCATTGCAAAAATGGAAAAATTCACTTTTGGTTGTTTACTAAAAAACACACACACGTGTAATTAAACCTTATGACAAACAGTCGCTTGGCAAATATTATAGACTACGTTTCTAAAGGTCCACACGCACATCGTCACATAAATTATTCTAATTTAAATAATATTCAGATCGTCCATTTTATCTTTCCTTCTTCTAAAGAGACGACGACACGTTTAAATCCCTTATTTCGATATAAAATTGCACAGTCGCGGACGTCGATATGGTAATTATCGACTCTTTAAGATCGATATGTATCGAGATTTACAAAAGTGATGACGTCACGAAGCTTCCTTGACCAAACCATTGTGCATGATATTTTGACGATCGCAAAACTTTCTTTCCTTAAATTCATTCCATACTTGTTCTTATATACATACATATATATATATATATATATATATATATTCAGGTTATGAGGTTGTTCATAAATAATTTTTTCATTATTTTTCGTATTATAAATCCCAGTTCTCCTGTCTTTATTAATATTTCCGATATAATAGTTATCAAAATCTTTTCAAATTTTTTTTAATGGAGTTCGAAATTTATTTCAATTAGCCTGATTAAAATCCTGTGTGTGTTTGTCCTTATTACTAAAAAAAAATCAGTCATATTAAATGTATAATTCTTGAAGAATCTAAATATAAATTTTATCAGCTTTAACATGACGCAGAAATGTATTTTGTTCTGTTACCTGACGATGTTCCTAAAAGAGGTGGACGAAACGTCGTAAATATATGAATTTCTTGATTAATTTGAACAATACAAGTTAGAGGTCACTGAATCAGACTGGCCAGTTTTTTTTCCTGTTTATTTAATAAATTTTAAATGTTTTAACGCGTTATAATCTTAAACAATTTGTATTATCTGTGCATATCAATGTTATGTGATTATTTCTGAGACAGTCGGCGCTCTCTTTATGTGTGATACAGTTCCACTGTCTTATATGGCTTTATTACTGTGTGAACTGTGAACGAAGGGACCTGATAAAAGATCAAAAACACACACTGTGAACATATTATTAAAAATAAATGTTTATATGGAGCGGTGGCTGACGTCACGCTGAGGTGACCGTCCTTGGTTGCGTGGAATGCGAGGACCGCGTCCCTCCACATACCAACCGTACCGTCGGCGATTATCTCGCAAATGAAACTCCTCCCGACTCTCATCGCGCGGACAATACCCGTCTTCCTCGTAAACTATTTTTCCGCTCAGTAATTGACGGGCCTCGAGATGGAAAATACTTGAATACCCTTTTATCTCTCTCTCTCTCTCTCTCTCTCTCTCTCTCTCTCTCTCTCTCTCTCTCTCTCTTTCTCTCTCTCTCGTTCTCTCTCTCTCTCTCTCTCTCTCTCTCGTTCTCTCTCTCTCTCTCTCTCTCTCTCTCTCTCTCTCTCTCTCTCTCTATCTGCGCTCGGCCACGGTCAACCCCGGGAGGAATGCGAGTAAAATAAAAGGACAGTGACCGTTCTGTTTGGCCCATGTAACACCAACTACAATTATGACAATCAGTTTCATGAGGCTACGTTATTTGACAGGATCAGTTTGCAGTCCCCTTGCCCCCTCCCCCCACACCTCCGTAAACTTACTTTACAATAAAAAAAATATATAAAGGTAAACAGAAAAAGGTAAACAGTGATACTCTCCCTACTATGAATTTTTTTTTATCTGTATTACTCTTATTATTATAATTTTCTCTTTGATTTTCCTCTCTTTATACTATATAATAATAAGAATAAATACAAATAAACCGTACGTTTCTGGAAAATAAAATTTAAATACATTTCTTTTATTAAGTCTAAACCTTCGTTTTCTGGTGTTGTTTAAAGGACGCAAAGATGCTAAAATCTTTATAATATCGATAATTCTAATTGTAGTTCATGATGCTACATGGGACGAACCGAACGGGCCGAGGATTATTTAAAAGAACATAAATCGAATTTCAAACTTACAAACACAATCCGTTTACTAAACATATATATATATATATATATATATATATATATATATATATATATATACTGTAATAATTTAAATATAAATATAAGGGCGCATTTAATGAAATACACTATTAACTTTAAAGAACAAACAAAATTTATTAACAAAGTTAAAACACATATAAAATACACAATAATATTTGGGATCTCAGGGTCTTAAACTGGGTTTGATAAATGGCTGAATTTATATAATCGAAATTACATTTACCTTTTATGGGAATCAATGCGTCTGAAACATAGACGAAATTTGTTGTAGAAGAAATAATACTAAAGATTGAATTTAAACAGTTTTAAATTTATCAAGAATTAAGGATCTCATTTTATCGATATTTAAATAATTAAAGAACGATCTGACTTTTATCTTTTAAACACGGTTTACAAATTATTTTAAAGTTTTTCTCTACTTACGGCCGCCCAGGTCTCATTTTAGGTTTTTCGTGCACAATTTTGGGGACATCACTGATTCTAATCCTCACAGACTCTATAATGTTCACAGACTCTAATTGGCGTAGTTTGTTAGTTGGTTTAACACAAATTGGTTGGTTCTCGATGCTTTACTGCAACCTGGATTTGTAGATCTCGTGACTTTAGTTGAAAAGGTCCTTCATTGGTTTGTCTATGGCCAGCATGATGAATCTACACACTAGTTGCTCTGTCTCCTTCCCGACTGAATATTGCTTTACTTTTCGATATTTGAGAGCATGTTTGTGGCTGGACCACTGTAAAGCTTTCGAACTGTTCGCTGTCCGCTGCCCAACTGTAAAGCTTCGTCTCTTAGATTTTGAGCGCGTAGAACCTTCTCAACTGCCCAACAATGTTTTCTTTGCCTCGCCGGATTGTTGCGGCGTCCGCTCTATATCCACTAATAATGAGTCCTCTACAATCCAACTTTCCAATTAGAACAATGCCTTAATTACCAATTACTACAATATATATATATAATCACTTGACTCAATATCAGACACAGGGAAAAATTTCAAGAAATTATGATATCATATTTTAAGTTCTTTGGCATCTCTGTATTTATCTTTGGGTTTAGATCTTTGTTTTACTTATCACTATATATATATATATATGTCTGTGTCCATGTTACTGAAATACGCAAAGCAGCTGTCGAAACGACTTACTTTCTGTATTTTCATATTGAATTTGTCTTGAAATTTAAAGTTCTACTAATTAATAGAATGAATAATCCTTTACGATGTTTAATTGTAAGTGACACGAGATTAACTAATAATAATAAATAAATAAATAAACATGCGCCAATTTTAAGTCAGAAAAAAAAAAGAATTGATTAAATTAACAACGTTTCATCGCTTAATTCGCGACATCGTCAGGTTCAAGTTTTTTTTTTAAAAAAAAATTGAAGCTGAATACCGTGGCCGAAATGTTATTATTTTTTTTTTTAAAAAAATTAAGATTGGCTGATGTTTATTTATTTATTAGTTTTCTCAATAGTGAGGATAAACATTTATATGTATTATTAAGTGGGATGACGTTGACTGTGACCTGAGTCAGCGCTCGTCTCTGATGACGTAGTTAAGGAGGATTACGTCATCGTGTGGATGTGATGACAATTGATTCGACAGCGAGTCAGAGGAGACGTGCAGGAGAGACCAAAGATTCGACAACAAAGGAGGAAAAGAAACATTTTGTACTTGAACAGCCTCCGCGTCCATCAAACGGAGAGGGTGGTGGAAAGTGTGTCTCGTGGCCAGTTCGTTCACCTCAACGCACTCTGGCTGGGACACTGGAGCACTGGAAGCCGTTCAAAGAAATTTTCGTGTGCCAAACAAACAAGAGAAGGGGACACAAGGTCTCTCTCGGCCTCCTCCGTCGTCCTCCAAATTCCTCAACGTCGCGGCCAGAAAATTGCAACACCGCCCCCCCACGCACACACACACACGCGGAAACAAAAAAAAACAACCAAAAATAAACGGCGTGACTTTATTTGACCCCTTTTTTCTGTCGATGACTTCGCAATGATATTTGACAATTTTCTCGCTGACGTATTAATCCTTTTATCACCTCGAATACCCCCCCCCCAAATCAAAAACATCCGGGATTTAGAATCTTTATTTTCTTATCATTCCGCCATTTTTGTTTATTTTTATATTTGTGGGTGAAGATTATTTTTTTTTTAGCGTGACGCCATTTTTTAATTATTGATATTTTTCTCTCTCCTGCGTGTCTTCCCTTTCCCGTCGTTCTTCCTCCCTTTTATCGGTTCGTTTTTTTGTTTTACAGATACAGTTACAACATTAATATTGCCTCACTAATATCAAACCCGATTTTTATTTTTTTTAAAAAAATCCATTAATATTCCACATAGCTTTATTTACTTTTATTACGGTCTTCTTGTGTATATTTTTCTAAAAGTCTTTAGTTTATGGAAAAGATTTGCTACTTTTCTCAGAACTTGTCTTGAAGAACAAAAGAGTTATGCAGAAATGTAATCACATTCTATTGTAATCTGCTGTGGTAGCCGATGGGTTCTTTTTTACTGTGACGCCATTTTTTATTTCTTTGATTTTTCACTCTTCTGTCTCCCTCTCTCTCTACCGTTTTCCTTCGTTCTTCCTTTCTTTTCTCGGTTATTTTTTTTTATTCAGACACTAAAGTCAACAAATTTAAAAATTGGACTTCTTTAAAAAAATATATTCTACAACCTTTTTATAAAAAAATATAATCCACAATCATTTTTTATTAAAAAAATATTCCACGAAGATTTATATTAAAAAACGGTCTAAATATTTTTTTTAAAAAATATTATACAATCACTTATTTTAAAAAATATACCACAATCATTTTATAAAAAATAATCCACAATCTTTGTTTACATAAATATTCCACAATCATTTTTAAAAATTATTCCACAATAATTTTTTAAAATAAAATTTCACATTCATTTTTTTAATATTCCACAATCAATTATTAAAAATATTCTACAATCATTTTTTAAAGAATATTCCTCAATCATTTTTTATATTAATATTCTACATTATTCTTCAAAATAATATCCCACATGATTTTTTTTTACATTTTTCACAATTTTATTTAAAAAATATTCCACTGTCATTTTTAAAAAAATATTCTACAATCATTTTTCAAAAAGTTTTACCCAATAATTTTTTTAATAAAATACTCTACAATCATTTTTAAAAAATATTCTATAATCGTTTTTCAAAAATTATGCCTCAATCATTTTTTAAAAAAATATTCTTGATCATTCTTTAAAATAATATTCAACATTCTTTTTTTTAATAAATATACCACAATCATTTTATAAAAATATATTGCTCAATCATTTTTCAAAAATAATTTCCACAATAGTTTTTTAAAATTATTCTGCAACAACTTTTTCTGAAAAAAAATCACTATATATTTAAAAAATATTCCTCATTCTTTGTTTAAAAAAATATTCCAAATTCTTTGGTTAAAAAATTATTCCACAATAATTTTTTAAAATAAATAATCCACAATCATTTTTTATATTAATATTCTACAATTATTTTTTAAAAAATATTCTACATTATTCTTTACAATAATATTCCACAAACATTTTTTGTAAATATTCTACAATCATTTTTTTTAAAAAAAATATTCCACTATCAATTTTTATATTAATATTCTACATTATTCTTTAAAATAATCCACAATCATTTTTTTAAAAAATATTCCACAATCAATTTTTTTGAAAAATATTCCAAAAGTATTTTTTATATTAATATTCTACATCATTCTTTAAAATAATATTCCACAATCAATTTTTTTAAAAAAATATTCTAAAATCATTATTTATGTTAATATTCTACTTCATTATTTAAAATAATATTCCACAGTCATTTTCTTTAAATATTCCACTATCAATTTTTAAGTTAATATTCTACATCATTCTTTAAAATAATATTCCAATCATTTTTTTAAAAATATTCCACTATCAATTTTTTTTTAAAAAAAACCACTATAGGTTTTTATGTTAATATTCTACATTATTCTTTGAAATCATATTCCACATTTATTTTTATAAATATTCCAAAATCAATTTTTAAAAAATATTCTACAATTATTTTTTTAAAAGAAATATTCCTCAATCATTTTATTTTAAAAAAATGGCGGACCAGGTTTGAGATAAATGGAAAAGAAGCTCGACGACACCAGAGAGGATATTTTCCGAATGATGACGTAACAGTAATGGGAGCGGGTATTAAGACAAATTGGAATAAATATGGCTTCTCAGGTGATTAAGAGAAGATAATTTCTTACCTGGAACCAGGCCAAGGCAGGGAACTACATCACGGCTGATTACTGACTGAACGAGAGATAAAAGAAGTGGTAATACTGTTTATTAACGACTTCATCAAGTGAAATTAAATTTAGGGTTCTCCTAAAAGGGTGTGTGTATTAAGTAAGAGGAAACCTTATCCAGGTTGTGTAAGTGGATCGCTAACCAGGACTGGAGATAAGTCAAGATACGAGGTTCTTTTTATCAGTTCCTATATGCTTGAGGATAAAGTCAAGACTGACTCTGGTCATTATTCTCGTTTCGACACGTTCCAGGTAACGTCCACGTTTCCGATTCCACGTGATGCTCTTGGCCAGGGTCTTCCAGAATTGAATATGTTGGTCGTCTTTCGGTCTCTCTCCTTCCTTTGCCGTTGCAGTGATCCGTCATTCACCAAACTGAGTCGTATCTCTTAACAAGTCAAGGCTTCAGAGAGTTTCTACAAGCCTGTCAGAGATGCTACACTGTAACGTGGTCTGGATGCAGGAACGACGTCAAGGAACTTTATGGTTACTTTTTAGTGACAAGTTTAAATTATAAACATTTTCTTTTTTTAAAAAAGAAAACGTTTGAAGGTCATTTACGCAACGAATGGTCGTTGGAGGGGGCGTAAGTTGTGGTGGTCTTTCATGGCTGCGGCATTATTGGTCGGTCGGGCGTGGTTTCCATTTAAACGTCAGTGTCGGCAATTGAGGCGAATGTCACACAAGGGGGGGGGGGACAGACAGACAGACAGTCAGAACGCACAATTGTGTTGTGTTTGGGCGGTGCTCGCTCGCTGATGATGCTGCACCATTGCGCCATTGTTAACAAACACTTCCTTAGAGCCACCACCACCAGGTCTACAACTTACAGGAGGACCTGATTAGGCAAACTGACCTCAGTGGAAAAATCCTCTTATAGACTAAACAATTGGAATAAAATAAAAAGATAACCTGATGACGATGTGAGGAGCTTGCTGTCGAAACGTCGTTATTCAACCAGCAACTGACTCGGGTTGAGACCCGAGAACTTTATTCTACAGTTGAAAATAAACGTTGTGCTTCTTCTCAAGTAACAAATATTTTTTTTAAAAAAATTATAATGGCCGTCTCATAATAGGCTCGTTATAAATGATACAAAACCCTTCAATCACAGTCACAAAAAAAATATTTTAAATAATGCAGGGGGTTTTTTTACCAATACCAGACAATATTTATTTATTTATGTATTTACGACAACGTTTCGGTACGTCTTTGTGCCTGCCCGAGAGGCCAAAAGAAATCGCGGGTACGCGCCCCCCTTTTTTTGCATCGTTTGGGGGGGGGGGCGGAGTACGAATAAATACTCCGAACCCGGGTGAAAGTGGACAGACACAGGCAGACAGACAGAGGGAGGACTGAAAGTGGAGTGAGAGAGGCGAGAGGGTGGAGAATTTGGCGAGCGGGAAGCAACAAAGGTTTTGGAGAGACGTCCATCGCGGGGAGACCGAAGAAGATGTGCTGCTTACTACAAGACGAGTGACCCACTGCAAGTCGGCTGACGCCACAAGTTAAAGTAAGGATCACCATTTCTGTAAAGTGCCTTCAGAAGTTGAATTTTTTTACACAGTACGGAAATAGGCTCTGTTCTTGAGTAGCCACCGAGCCGCCCACATTACCCTGTAGAGAAGGAGGATTTTTTATAGCGAAGCCGGAGATAATGTTAATTTTATGCAGACCAATGCTGGCGCCCAATAATATTTTTTTAATGTATTTTTGTATTTTCATGTAATAAAGTTTATTTTATATTTAGTAATAAAGGCTAATCATTACAATATATTGTAATGATTTGCCTTTTTATTACTTAATATTAAAAAAAATAAACTTTATTACAAGAAAATACACAAAAATACAAAAGTAAATTAAAAAAATATTGTTGGGCGCCAGCAGCTATACATTGGTCTGCAAAAAAATTAACATTAGCTCCGGCTTGATTAAAAAGTCCTCCTTCTCTACAGGGTAATGTGGGCGGCTCGGTAGCTATTCAAGAACAGAGCCTGTTTCCGCACTGTGTAAAAGAATTCCACTTTTGAATGTACTTTACATATATTGTGATGCTTACTTTACTTGTGGCGTCAGCACACGATCTCCTTCTTCGGCTTCCCCGCGATGGACGTCCCTCAAAACCTCTGCGTCTCCGTCTCCCTGTCTGCCTGCGTCTCTCTGTCTCTCCATCTCCCTACTTTTCCCTGCGTCTCCGTCCCCGTCTGCCTCGTCTCCTACCCGGGTTCGGAGTATTTATAAATACTCCGCCCCCACAAACGATGTAAAAAAAAGGGACGCGAACCCGCGATTTCTTTTGGCCTTCTCAGGCAGAAACACGTGCACGCCTAATGTATTCATACTCAGGCCTCCTCAGGCCCGCGGCCCTTAAGGTTGTTATTCACTACAATATATATATATATATATATTTCACCGAAAGGCTCTCGATACGACCCTGAGGAACAATTTTTGCGTTTATTTCCTTTCAAAATTACATTGTGTAATGTCAATTTTTATTAATTATATTTTCAAATAGAAAAAAAAGAGTGTAGTGTGTTCTTTTCAATTAATTAATTACACAGCGGGGGAATGGGGGGGTGGGGGGGGGCAACTTCAACATGATCTTTTGATTCTATTTTCCCATCACGTAGCTCGAAACGATTTTCTGTACACGGCAAGTTTGCAGCGTAAAATAAATGGCACGAGGTCACAGGAATGATGCCTAGAAGTTGATTTTATTATGAAAGAAAACCTGTAAATGGGGGATGTTATCTTTTCTTTTTTTTTTGAATAAAAGAAACAAAATCACTTTACGTTGAATTGACATTCCCCAGGGCAAGTGCCGCAAATTAATTCGAATTTCTCCGCTAGGTTGGTATTGAGAGATAATTAGTGCTCCTACGTGCTAGGACTAACGTTAAAAAAAAGGAGGGGGAGAGGAGGGAGGGAGGGAGGGAGGGGGGCAAGCTTTCACGTGGAGGAATGTAACATCTTTGAGTTATTTTTCGAAAAACTTGTACGGATTTGCCATTAACGTTTAGAGCTAATTAAGGAAAGGAAGAGCCCGAGCGAGCGAGAGAGACAGAGACAGAAATAGGTTTGCCTTTAAAGTGGGATGAGGGGAACTTGGAACTCAATCCATTAAAGCAAAAGGAAAACGGAACTGAGCCGTGGATTTAATCGATGAGAGATGAATGAATTTTGAATGCGAAGAAGTTAAGAGGATAAATAATTAGCCGTACCCTATTAATAGTTACGAGGAGGCTCAGAACTGATATGGATCTGATTAAATAGATTAAGCTTGTCGTAGCTATTTATTAAGGAATACTAGAAATATTAAATAAACAGAAGTAAAATAGTAAATAATGCATTTAAGCATATATGAAGTGAGTGTGTGGACCCAAGAACGTGTAAGTCTACTTTCTGAATTTATAATTGTAAATTGTAATTAAAGGGTATAAAGTCAGATTTAGTTACTTTCGTTTCATTTCATTTTTCATTTTATTGTAACTATATTTGTATAATTGTATCATATTGGGCCGTTTTCCTTATCAACCCAGTAAAGACCTTGAGGGTACCGAGTCCAATTATTTAAAATGTATTTCATGAGAAATAAAATTGTTTTTCTGATTTTATAAAATTTCATTAAATTTGTATTAATTGTAAAAGTGTTGTAATAAATGATATTTGTTTGTCAAGAAATTATTTTAATTATTACAATATATATATACTGTAATAGTTCAATATCCTTCAGACCAACCTAAAGCACTACGTCATGTCAGGGATTTGTAGATTGCCTACAAGTTTCTCTTCTACCTCAAAATCATCGCTCATTTTCGAGAAAATTTATTATTAACGACTGGAGGCGGCGAATTAATTTATTTCGGGGATTTTACCGAGGAAAAGTGCGGCTTAAAGAAACGCCTCGAGTCCCTGTCGTGAAGTCTTCCGACTTTTATGATCGTTTGTTCGCCTGCAAAAAGGAAAAAGGGAGGGGGAGGGTGGAGGAGGGAAGGGGAATGGATGAGACGTTGTTGTAAGTTGTAAATCCTTGTTGTTCATGTTAATTTTTTTTTGGCCTCATCCCTTTCGTTCTTCCTTAAACATGAATTATTCATATCTATGAAGGAGGAGGCTGAGGCTCGTATCGTGTGTGTACACGTATAATACAATTCTTGGTAAACTTGAAGACGGTCCAATAAGCATATTTTAATATAAAAAAACGTGGGTGGTGTATGGGACGCACTAAACTGTTCACAGATATTATATGGGGGAGGGGGGGGGGGTGTTTACGACAAGCGGAGAAACAAATAAAACTAAAGACGTATAAATTCTATCCCTATACAACACATTATTTTATATATTATTAAAGACATCAACATACTCTGTCGTCACCTATAAATACCAATTTAACTAATATGAATGGGGGAGAGAGAGAGAGAGCGAGAGACAGAGACAGAGAGATACAGAGAGAGAGACAGAGAGAGAGACAGAGAGAGAGACAGAGAGAGACACAGACAGAGAGAGACAGACAGTAAGACAGAGAGAGACAGACAGAGGGAGACAGAGAGAGAGACAGAGAGAGAGAGACAGAATGAGAGAGCGAGAGAGAGAGAGACAGAGACAGAGAGTAAGACAGAGAGAGACAGACAGAGAGAGAGACAGAGAGAGACAGAGAGAGAGACAGAGAGAGTGCGAGAGAGAGAGAGAGACAGAGAGTAAGACAGAGAGAGACTGAGAGAGACAGAGAGTAAGACAGAGAGAGACTGAGAGAGACAGAGAGTAAGACAGAGAGAGACTGAGAGAGACAGAGTGAGAGACAGAGACAGAGAGAGAGACAGAGAGAGAGAGAGCGAGAGAGAGAGAGAGAACAGAAACATGGGCGCAAATATTTTTTTTGTAATTAAAATGAAATTTATGAATTAAAGGCTCTAATGTAAATAATGAATTTTTCGGAACAATACAGTATATATATATATATATATATATATATATATATATATATATATTGTAATATTCAAATTAAATTAATAATCAAAATGGAGCCAAATTATTGAAAGTGCCAACACGTTTCAATCGATTTAAGTATAAAACGAATAAATTTGAGGTTAAATTTGTACATTTGAAACGTATGTGTTATTTTCACCTGATGAGGTCCACGAAACGTCGTGTATTACTTTGTAATGTATTCATTTATATTTTTTTTAAATATTCCATATATTGTCTGTATTTTTGACCATTAATTCACCTTAAATCATGTCAGACAAAATAAAATATATACATATATGTATTATTGTCTTTATAATTTTATGTTCTTACTTTTAAAAATTATTTACGTACTTATATACATATATATATATATATATATAAAATCATAAATTTTATATTTTTTTCTCACTTTTATTGATATGATTTATTTAAGTAGTTAAGTGTGGTTTGTAACGTGTAGCATCTCCTCCATGATAGGACTGAGGAATACAATAAATTAAATAAAAGAATTACGAAGCGTCTCTATTTTAAGTTACTTAATAATTAAAATTTAATTTAAATTATTTCCGCATCAACCACTAACGGCTAAAAACTTACTTCAACATATCTAATTCGCTTTAAAAGTAGGACACGATTATCACTGCCTGTCGTATATCGATTTTATACCAATATCAACCACTTTAGTAACATTCGATATATCGATTTTTCAGTTGATGATCTCCTCTGTGTATGCGGGATTAAGAAATAATGTAAGGCTGTAAACGAAAAAATCAAGCATTTATATAAATATAAGCGTCAGTTTCGGCTTATTCTGCTTCGTTCTGACTAATGTTGATTATTAACAATTTGTTTTATGTGCCATTAATAAACGTAACTTTTCAATTATTCGTTTACAAGCCTCAATGTGTGTTATCTTTGCCAGATGTTCCTGGGAAACAATATAGTCTGCAAAGAGTCTCGCTGGTTTTAAATCCTCTGCCTTCACAGATTGCAAATAATAGTTGTTAAATTATTATTTACATGTTATATATTACAAACATTTCCCCCGTCCCCTCTCAATATGAAGTTTCATTCATACTTGAGCTATTATTCGAGGTACGTCAACTGACACAGCGATATATCGAACGCTTGCTGCTTCTATGTTTAGATATCGACATGTGGTTAACTGAATTAATATTGATATCAAATAAATGTTTCCTGATCGGATCATCCACCTATATACATATATATATATTTATTAAAGCAAAGTTTTGCTCGTGGAAAGCACGTTTCAGACTGTTTACTTGGGTGGATTCGGAAAGGGGGAAATTGCCCGACCGACACCACCTGAAAAAAAATCCATCGCTGTCCCGTTACAGGCAAGAGGGGGTGGGGGGGGGGGGGTGAGGAGGCGGCGGCGGCTATAAAAAAAAACTTTCACCAGAGGGCGGAAGGAAACCTCGGCTTTCGGGGGTTGCGCCACCTCCTAGCTTCTGCTGCTACGCTGGTGTTTCATCCCTTGAGTAGCCACTCCAGGTCACAGGGGGTAGGTAGGTAGGTGGTTGACTTTATTTTTTTCCCCCTAAGTCCCAAACCAAGTAAGAGAACAAACGACAAATATTTCTTTAAATTTAATTCTTCTAACTTGGAAAAATGGTCGACTAAGGATGATTAAACTATTTAATAAATAAAATAAAAATATCTAAAATTTTAAAAAATTGATGCTATGGGATATATATATATATATATATATATATATATATATATATTTTAAGCAAGATTGAGAAGTAATTATGTATAATTTTATATATATATATATAATTATACATAGTTCCTTCTCCCTCTCCCTCACTCCCTCCCTCCCTCTCTCTCTCTCTCTCTCTCTCTCTATATATATATATATAAGATTAAGGAGTTGGGGATACCTTCTCCTCTCTCTCCGTTTTTGAACTAAGGTTCCCACAAACCGAGGCATCGCGGCCTGTTCTGAGAGGTGTATGTTCCGGAGGTCACAGACCTTGAGCATACGGTAAGAGTTGTTCTCCGTTCCCATTGGAATAGTCGGCCAGCTGCCTCCTAAACTGGTCGAGGCACATGGAGAAGGGAATACTACGACCCCAGAGCAAACTCCTTTCCCGCCATCCAGGGAAGGGCGTGGGACAAGTACCCAATGCCCGACCTACCTGATGCAGATTTTCTAGGGTTTTCCAAGCATTACTTTTAGGCGAATGCCGGGTATGATCCTTAAAATATAGCCCGGGGGCCCCTAGTTAACCCTTGGCTACCTTCCTCTACCCTTCCGCATCCCCCCTTTCAAATCCCTTCCTATGCTATTAAAGGGGAGTTGCCACCATGTGGATTACCCTCATGTAGCCTGTTGCCCTAAACCCCCCTCCCTCTATATATATATATATATATATATATATATATATATATATATAAATAATAATACATAATTACTTCTTAATCTCCTTCTTAAGTCCTCGTTGTAAATTAATGCAAAAGAAAAACCAATGAATTAAACGGGTCAAAACAATTTGTATTTATTCATTTAATTTTCTATCACCTCCATATTTTATAATAAAACTAAAACTTCATCATGAACCCTTTTATTAAAACTTATCCATAAAATAAACCCCCCTATTCGGATCGTCTAAGAAAAATTATTATTCCCTCTTCCTTTTTTCACCTTCATAATTTTTTTCGTTCGCTTTGACCCCTATAATTTTAATATTCTATACTAAATACGTCGTCAAATTTTCTTTAAAAAAAACCAGAGAAACAATTAATTACAGACAAATGAATCACCAAGAATGTCAGAGATTAAAAGTTAAGAGGTGGTCACTACATTCTGTAGATAACATATTATAACAAAATTCATTGGTGAATTAAAATATAAAGTAACTGCTTGTATTAGTTGATAAATTATAAAATAAATACCAATGTAAACATAAATATCTGTAGACATTTTTCGTCAACGGTATTTTTATAATTTCAACTAAACAAAATCAAAAGTAACCAATGAAGAATAATTCCTTTATAATATTAATTTATACAGCATCAGGATTTTTTTTTATTAAAACATGGCTGCTAGATAAAAGTAAACATTTATAACCAAAAATTGTATATGTTGGATTTGAAATATTGAAGTAGCTTTTAATATTTATTTTGTTGTCTAGTTGAGCCTTGCAGTGAACGGAAGCAAATAATATCTGTGGTGTACTCAACCGCTCAACTAAATTTCACAGTATTGTATTTTACTTCTTTTTTTTATTATTCCGCCGCACCAATTGCCATGAAATCGTGTGCAAGTAACCTTGAAGAAAAGAAAAGAATAGGGCGCCAGGGGGGGGAGGGAGGGGGGTGGAGCAAAGATCTCGTTTAGGGCATTTAGAGCTCAAATGATGCTGAAAAGAGCGGAAATAAAAGCTCCAGAAGAGGGGGGGCGGGAGAGACTGTAAAGTTATTATGTAACTGTAAATTGCTCTGAGAGAGAGAGAGAGAGAGAGAGAGAGAGAGAGAGAGAGAGAGAGAGAGAGAGAGAGAGAGAGAGAGAGAGAGAGAGATATGATTGTACGGCGTCATTGACCTGTAACAAGTCTTTGCCAGAGGATTTTTACAAGCCGCTGCTGTCACACCCCAAAGAGAGAACAAAAAAAAAAGAGATTACGATCAAATTTCGCCAACCTCGCCGCGCAAAAATCACTAATCACTTTATCATGTACAGAAATTGAAATAAACTCACCTGACGGAAGCAGAAGCGTTTCGTGGTATTTATCTAATTATCATACTTTTAACGCAGACGTTTTAAATTCATCAATGTGGATATTAATATAAATATAATTTAATTAATCCCAAATTTATACTTTTGTGTCCCCCTTTTCATCAAAAATTAAATAATAATAATATTCTTGCATACGTTTCCGACGTATTTCGGTTTATTCTTATCACTTTCTCTGTGGGTTTTTCTCTTTTCTCCCCCCCTCCTCTCCACCCCCACGGAACAGAGAAGAAATACGCGAGGGCGTGTGAGTGAGTGAGTGGGCGTACGTGTGTGTGTGAGAGTGTTCGTTCCTAGATTGTGATTGAAAGGGGCTGGATTTTCTCCCCCTTCGTCCTGTGACTACCCCGGGAGGAGGGGCCGCAGCCACCCTCATCTAAGAAATGCGTTTTGTGTGGCGAGACAGAAATCCCCTTCTGCACAAATGTGCGTATATTCATTTTCAACCGCCATTACGTTTGTCTCTCCTCCAAAAAAAAGGTGATAAAACATTCATACCCTCAATTGAGACGGTACGGAGGGGGGGAGGGAAAAACCGCTGATTAAATGGTACGTGTAAGAATTGCGAAACCTTTTATCGCCGTCATGTTTGTCTCAGGGCATAAATAAAATTGCATGATGGCCTCAACTTACAGGAACTGTTGTTAATATATATATATATATATATATATATATATATATATATATATACCTTTTTTGTTGTACTTGTTTCATTTTCGCTTCCTTTATTTACCAAATCGTTCAAAGGCAGAACCTTGTAGGAGAGACACGAAGGGGCTACCTTAGGGGATGCCTTTTCCTCTCCGTTTTTGAACTAAGGTTCCCACAAGCCGAGGCACCTCGGCCTGTTTTGAGAGGTGTATGTTCCTGGGGGTTCACAGACATTGGGGCATACGGTAAGAGTTGTCCGCTGTTCCCATTGGAATAGTCGGCCAGCTGCCTCCTAAACTAGTCGAGGCTAGAGGAAGGTAGTCAAGGGTTAACTAGGGGCCCCTGGGCTATATTTTAAGGATCCTACCCGGCATTCGCCTAAAGAAATACAGGAAAACCCCTACAAAAACCAGCATCAGGTAGGTCGGGCATTGGGTACTTGTCCCACACCCTTCCGTTAGCGGGAGAGGAGTTTGCTGTGGGGACGCAGCTTTCCCTTCTCCGTGGCTCGACCAGTTTAGGAGGCAGCTGGCCGACTACTCCCATGGGAACAGCGGACAACTCGAACCGTATGCCCAAGGTGTGAGACCCCGGAACATACACCTCTCAGAACAGACCGAGGTGCCTCGGCTTGTGGGAACCTTAGTTCAAAAACGGAGAGGAAAAGGCATCCCCAATATTTTTCATACGATAATTAATGAGACAGAGAGAGAAAAAAAATCATCGATCACGAATACAAATTAAACGAATAAAAAAGTATCAATACTCATTACCTCAACGTCGTAGATCTTCATCAGTCACCGGAACTATTAAAACTAAAATTTCAAATAAAAAAGTGTTGAATATACAAAGATCACACACGTCAAAGTCACAGATACTCCACGTCGTAACAGTATCGATGACTTTGTCGTGCACCATCTTTGAATTTATCAGTTGTTTTTTTTATTATTATTTTAAATTGTGCTCCGTGATTTAGTTTTTAAAAGGTTCGTTTTGATTGATAAAGACCTACAATTAGGATAAAAGGTAATTAATATCATCAATATTTTAACATTAAAATATTTGTTGTTCGTCATTGCTGTTTCTGTGTGTTTAATTAATTATTAGTTTATAACGGATGTTAAAGAGTTCGATTTTATTTCCTTGTGGTTTTATAGCGGCCATTTTCCTAGTTTTTCCTACTCACTTGAATCCATGCCACGATGTTTTATCTTTATATCTTCTTACCGTGAAATGGTTTCCGTCTAAATTGATGTCTCACGTAACTTAGTGTGAGTATATTTTACAATATTCAGTGGTTTATTTATTTGTCTTTACAACAGAAGTCATCTTAATATATTTATATATATATATATATATATATTTAAATAAAACAGCATTTTTTAGAAGTCAACTTAATACATATTTTAATTAATTTAATTAAATAATTCAGCATCCCCCCCACACTAAATTCTGTTTCCAACATGCCTGTTAAGCTTGTTATATTACCATAGGCATGGCAGCAGAACTTTGTCCCCAAATTTGGATTATATTCAACATTATAAATATTTATATACACCTGATGAGGTCCTAGAAGTGAATAGAAACGTCGTGAATGTAATATATATGTTTGCAATAATTTTTTTTCTGACTAAAAGCCATGTATTTATTTATTTATAATAACATTAGTCGTTCATAAAAACAGACATCTTATTTCCGGTTTTATTTCTATACTCTAAATAAAACTGTTAATTATTTTTTAATCTGATAAATACTTTTTGTAACATTCCATTTTTCAATATTTATATAAAAAAATATGAAGCAATATATATACAATATATACAGCCTTTTACACTAATAAAAAAATCTAAGTCTTTCTGCATTTCTTTTTTATTTCTGTATATCTATTGCCTTTTTAAAATTTGTGTATGACTTAGTATTGCTTTGACAGTCTCATTTAAATGTTTGTTCTAATCCTTTTATTATTATTATTTATTCTTAAAAACTTAATCAGTAGGTTTTCACATTTGAGTTGATTTAAAATGAGTAAAATCGTCACTTGAAACAGGTCTATTGACCATCCTTTCTTTTTAAAATTTGTCTATGACTTAGTATTGCTTTGAAAGTCTCTTTCCAAATGTTTGTTCAAGTCCTTTTATTATTATTATTATTATGTATTCTTAAAAATTTAATATGTACATTCTACATTTTAATTGATTTAAAATTAGGAAAAACGACCTTCCTACCCTTGTTTGATTTGGTTTTCTACTTTGTAAAGTATTTTTTTTCCTCTACCATCAAAATAAAACTATATATTCTGTAGATTACATATTCAAAACAAAACAAAAAAAAATTTTCTAGGGTCCTTAATTGAAATAATCAAGCTTAATTTTTCACTTCATCGGTGAATTAAAATATAAAGTAACTGCTTGTATTAGTTGATAAATTATAAAATAAATAACTGTAGACATTTTTCGTCAACGGTATTTTTATAATTTCAACTAAACAAAATTAAAAGAAACCAATGAAGAAGAATTCCTTTATAATATTAATTTATACAGCAGCAGGATTTTTTTTAAAAAATAAAAATGGCTCCTAGATAAAAGTATAAATTGAAGCAGCTTTTAATATTCTTTTAGTGTTACCTTCTCACCTATTTTATTCCACCATTCTCTTTTTCTTGGAGTAACTTGACTAAGGAGCAACATTATATATATATTTTTTCTTTTGGAGGGAACAATGGCAGGGTTGTTGCTGTGTGTCTGTTGGCACGCCTGCGGGTCCCTGATAAATGTGAGGGGTTGGGACTGGACAATGCTAGGAGGGTCGTCGTGTGTATAATCCTGGCCATCCAGGGTTTCCTTTCCTCCGCGAGAGGGGGAGGGAAGGCGCCAAGGTTCTCTGATCGACGCCCCCGACCAGACACCAGCTTCAAGGGGATGGCATTCGTAACTGGCAGCTGTCGAACACGGAGGGAGATAAGACAGTTTGGACCAACGTGCAGCAGTCACTTATGGCCGGAGCTGAGCGTTCCGACCGATGCACAAGACCTTGACGTCACTCGTGTGGTGGAGTTAATGCTCCTGTGGATGCAAGCAGGCCTTCGTGAGACTCGGCTTAGCGTCTAGACACGTCACCACGTCCTATATGGGCAAGGAATTTCTCCTGCCAACAACACCGGGCCGTGCATCATCACGAGGCTCGTCTCTTACACAAGTACAACTCGGAGCAAAACTACTTACCCTCTCTGCCCCCCCCCCTGGTACCTTTCTTACTTGCGAATATTTTTCCAACCGGTTTATATATATATTTGCTACGGTCTCTTCCCCACTTTTAAACCAATAAACTAGTCACACAAAATTACATTTATAACATATAATAAAATATTTTGCAATTAGGATGATATCACAATATATGCAGGCTTTCACACTACTAAAATCTAAGTCTCTCTGCATTTCTATTATTTATATACTAGCTGGGTGCCCGGCGTTAACCGAGATGTCATTTATCCGTAACCCTCCTCGATACACACTCCAATTTCGTTTCTCAGTTTGTTATAAATAGTCTCAGGCGACATCCATAACCCCGATTCGATTCGAATCTCGGTTGATTTGGCGTTAATGAAATGAAACGCTTCTCAACCCCCACACCTAAGGGTGCTCCCCTCGCGTGCCGAAAGGGGTTGAAATTATACACAAACAACATCAGCAGAAATACAATCAATATAATTAACCCTGAAAAATATTTATTCAACGCAAATACCTGCTGTGTTTGCATGTTCAAAAATTTCTACCCCTGCATCTGAGGGGTAAATGCCAAGTTAAATGTCATAAGTAAACTCAGTGACATCCATAACCTTCGATTTGACTCCAATCTCGGTTGTATTCGCGTTATTTTCCTGTAAAGCATCTCCATCCCAAATCCTATGGGTGCCCTTTCCCCAGGGTGTAGAGGATGAAAATTATATTCAGATAACATCGGTAGAAACACTATCAATATCTGTGACTCCTTAAAATATCCGACCGAAATATCGACTCTTTTAGCATGTTTAAATATTTCCACCCTCGTCCACCCCCCACTTCTGGGGTTGGTAGACTTGTCTCACCCCGACAGTGTTTGTTTTCTGGTCGCAAAGAACACGTGTACAAAATTTGGTGAAATTTTCTCCACCGGTGTGGATTTGTATAAGGAACATACAAATATATATACATACATACATACATACATACAAACAAACACTCTGGTTTATTTATTAGATATATATATATATTTGTTTTTAAAATTTATTATTATTATTTATTCTAAAAAATTTAATCCTTAGATTTTACATTTGAGTAGATTAAAATTACCAAAATGGTTACTTGGAACAGTTTTATTGGCCTTCCTTTCTTTCTAAAATTTGCCTAAGACTTAGTATTGCTTTGATGATCTCTTTAGAATTTTTGTTCTACTCCTTTCATTATTATTATTTTTTATTCTTAAAAATTTAATCCTTTTTTTTATTAAAATTACTAAATGGTCACTTGGAACAGGTCTATTGACCTTCCTTTCTTTTTAAAATTTGTCTATGACTTAGTATTGCTTTGATGATCTCTTTCCAATATTTGTTCTACTCCTTTTATTATTATTATTTTTATTCTTAAAAATTTAATCCTTAGATTTTACATCTGAGTTGAATAAAATTACTAAAATGGTCACTTGGAACAGGTCTATTGACCTTCCTTTCTTTCTAAAAATTTGTCTATGACTAAGTATTGCTTTGATGATCTCTTTCGAATGTTTGTTCTACTCCTTTTATTATTACTATTATTTATTCTTAAAAATTTAATCCTTTTTTTTAATTAAAATTACATAAATGGTCACCTGGAACAGGTCTATTGACGACCTTCCTGCTGCCCTTGTTGCTGTAGTTCTGACGGTGTCGGCATGTGTTTTGGTGTCACACAAAATTACATTTATAACATATAATAAAATATATTTTTTAATATAATTATTCGTTAATTAATTATTTTTTTTGTTTTAGTTTAATAATACTTTGTCTGTTTTTCCTGTTTCGTCGTAAGGGCATTCGTACTCATCTTCATCCGTCAACGTGCTGTAAATAATTTCTCCTTAACCGCAGTTTCCCTTCATCTTAAAAACTCTTCTCGTTTACTCGTTTTAGAAGCTTCTAATCATTTTTTTTACCATTTCTTTTATATATATATCTTTTAAAACTTTCCAGGTATTTATTTTCCCTATTTCTTAACGTCCACGGGCCGCAACTCTTGAAAATTCACAAAAACTCGCTTGCTAATCTCTCTTCTCAGAAACAAACTCTCCGAGTGGGTTGGGTTCTCTCCTGCCCCCTCCTCCTCCTCCCTCACGCACTTGAACGTTCGTTCATACGTTAAGTGAAAACGCGTTCACTTTCATCGCATAATTTATTGCTAGTACATTTATGTCGTTGCTGACTGGCAAGACCTATTAAGGAAGTTGGAAACCAACGCCGAAGTAAAAGAGCACGTAATCGATGACTCAAAATGGCCGCTTTCCATCGAAACTGAAAAAAAAACAGTTGTCGTAACATTTTCAGGCCCCAAAGATAAAAAAAAACTGTTGTAATATCTCATTAGACACTTTTCATTGGAATTGAACATTCAGTGGAAAAATTATTGTCTTTTTGAACATGTCACCTATTTATTAACGCTTTATTTTAGAGTGTCTAATCTCTGCCTATCTGAGAAACTAACAACACCCAAGATAATGCCTTGTAGCCCAGCCCCCAATACCTTCTTATCTCCGGTGACTCATCCCCTCGCCAGGCTTTCATTAAACCATCTCTGCATTCCACCTTCAACATTCTTCTCCACTACCGCATTTTTAGTCATTAACCTTCACAGTTTCCGAACCCTCATTGCATTCGTACTGAATGTAATTTTCTGATCTTGTACAATCCTACTCTTTTGTTACCCCCTGTGTTTATCGGTTCTATTAACCCGCTAAAAACAAAATAATATTATTTTAGATATTTGCTTAAAATGTTCTTCGAAGGTCCCTCAAATGAAAACCACCTTCTTTATTTTAGATAACACAAAATTGTTAATTTAATTCAGGCCGGAAAATTCGAAGATCGTTCAGTTAAATTTGAAGTATTTGCTTCATGTCTTGTGATCAAGGAATTAAATAATCTCTTTCCCCCTTCCCCCCCCACACCCAGTTATCTGATAAAGAGCTTTACAGGGTTGCACTACTATAAATAAATAAATAAAAATTCATCTTTGTATTTACTGGTATTTTTTTCTGCTCGAAGTAATTTTTAGATGTCTGATTAAAGAACTGGTGCAAAGAGAATTAAAAGGAAGAAGGTCATAAATTCTCAGATATTATTATAAATAACGATTGATTCTTGAAAAAAGATATTAAGGAAATTGCAAAGAGGTTTTAGCTTCAATTGTAAACGGAAAATAAATCTATCTATATAATAAGAAAGGATGTATATTTGTATGTATGTATGTATGTATTTACGTTGTTCTTTATACAAATTTTATCGCGTGGACAGAATGCAACAAAAATTGGTACACATATTCTTCAAAACACGAGAAACGGTACTGTGAGGGTGAGAAACCCCTAGCATACATGTGGAAAGAATTATAATTAAAAACCGTGATCATAAAATATTAAATTACTGCGCGCCAAGAGACAATGACGTCACGCGAGAGAGAGACGTTACTACGCAACGAACAAAGGAAATATCTCCTTTATTAGGAATGAAATAAAGCAGAAATATGTTCTTTAAATAAAAAGTATAATTTTATACAGCAATATTCCATCGAATGGTAATAAAGAAGAATACGAATTACTTTACCATCCTTGGGAGAAAATGTAAGTTAATTAGTTGTGAGTCTAGCTAACAATTTCATCAATGTAATATTTCGTAATGTATGAAGACTGAGTGACGATTATATCCTGAAATACTCAAGGAATATATTTAAGTATTCAATTAAATACTTTTTCGAGTTTATATAAATAAGTACACGAGCAACGCCGGGCACCCAGCTAGTTATGTAAATAAATAAAGAGACTTAAAGTTTGTCTTAAACAGAAAAAGGAAATTAATAATAATAATAATATGTAATTATTCAGTCTACCTCTACAAATGGAAAATAAAATTAATTATTAATCACATACAATAAACAAAATGTAAATAATTAAAGGGATTTTAAAATTAAACGATTTATTAATATATTAATTAAATGAAGAGAAACGTGTTTGTGATTAAATATTACAAATCTAATTATAAAAATGATTAATGATGTAGATTTGTATAATTTGAATTATTCTCAATTGATAGAATATTTAAATATATATTATTTTTAAAAAATTGTATTATATATAAACGTTCTGTATATAATATTTTTTCCTTCTAATAATTGTAATTTGTCCGTTTAGTTAAAGAATAAATAATTATTGTTTTTAGGTCTTAGAAGGGACGTAACAGAACAAGATGGAGGCTGTAACAGAACAAGATGGAGGCTGTATAATATAAACAAAAAGGGCCCGTGTCTACTTCTACAGAAATAAATGGAGCTGTTCGGTTAGGTTCCGCAGAAAAAGTTACCGGAAGAACGACGTGGTTTTTTTTTTTTGAACGGAAGCTGCGGTGCCGAAGAACAAGGAAAATAACAGGTTTGCCAACTGCAACTAACGTAACTTTTATGTCCTGAAGAGAATAACAATATCTAAAGGATAATTTTGCTTTTCGAAAAAGAGACATTAACACTGTAAAAAAAGGTCTTGTGAAATTCTTCTTGAGTGTTAATACCCAATTTTTCATCCCAGAATTAAAACCAATTTTTTTAAAAAAAGCGTGACTCGTAGATTTTTTTTAAAAAAAAATAAACATTAATAGAAACGCCTAGAAAACAACGGTAACAAAAACATAGGAAATAATAAATTTTTTTCTGGAAATTAAACTCCCCCAAAAACATTGTCGACGCCGAGTTCTTTTGATGGCAAACCACGGATGATTGTGTTAAAGTATAAATGATTGATTTTATTTTTTTCGCCGTCAGGTTAGACAAATGTGACGGTCACGTGACACCAGGGGATGATTCGTCGTCGTAAGCTTATTAAGGACGAAAAGCGTGACCACTTTCCGGTCTCCGACGTCCTCCTGGAAGGATCGAAACGTCGAACTGTCATGGCGGGGTGGGGGGGTTTCTTAAGAGGGGCCGAGGGTGGTGTTAAGTCCAGGACGTACCCATTGCGAGGGCTATTCTCTCGCAGGCAATACCTGCGGGGGATGCTCTCTCGCAGGCAGAACCTTGTAGGAGAGATACGAAGGGGGTACCTTTGAGGATCCTTAAACCATAGCCCGGGGGCCCTAGTTAACCCTTGGCTACCTTCCTCTACTCTTCCGCATCCCCCCTTTCAGATCCCTTCCTATGCTATTAAAGGGGAGTTGGCACTACGTGGATTACCGTCATGTAGCCTGTTACCCTAAAAAGAAAAAGGATGCCTCCTCCTCTCTCCGTTTTTGAACTAAGGTTCCCACAAGCCGAGGCACCTCGGCCTGTTTTGAGAGGTGTATGTTCCGGGGTCGCAGACCTTGGGAATACGGTAAGAGTTGTCCGCTATTCCCATTTGAATAGTCGGCCAGCTGCCTCCTAAACTGGTCGAGGCACGGAGAAGGGAATGCTGCGTCCCCACAGCAAACTCCTCTCCCGCTATTGGAAGGGTGTGTGACAAGTACCCAATGCCCGACCTACCTGATGCAGGTTTTTCTAGGGTTTTCCCTGCATTACTTTTAGGCGAATGCCGGGTAGGATCCTTAAAACATATCCCAAGGCCTAAGTTAACCCTTAGCTACTTTCCTCTACCCTTCCGCATCCCCCCTTTTAAATCCCTTCCTATGGTATTAAAGGGGAGTTGCCCAATGTGAATTACCCTCATGCAGCCTGTTGCCCTAAAAAAAATGTTAAGCCCAGAGTGTCTGCTGAGAGGACCTTTGCCGGAAGGATTCGTCGTTGACAGCAGCGGCGGCGGCGGTGGTGGTCTGGTTAGTGTTGTTGAGTCCCGTTAGAAGTTTCTGGAATGCAACCAGCTGCTGGATGGAGTCGGCGCAGCTGACGGCCAAGACTCTCCTCCAAAGGGGAACGTTAACAAACAGTCTTGAATAAAGAGTCTTGCAATTTTTCAGGCCTTAAATCTACAATTACAGTTTGTCAAGCAAATAAACAGGCCCCTGTTTAATATTAAATTAGTTCAGATGACGTCACTTAAAGATTGACGATTGTGGATGGCTTTTACCTGAAATTAAAGTTGGCGGATTGAGGGCAGAAGGAGGAAGTTCTTCAAAACAACCCGGGCCCGGAAGTGTGAGTTCTTCTTGAAGAAGAAGGAGCCGAAAAATTTGAATAACTTCTTCCTGTCCTGATTGGACACTTCAATTTCAGGTAAATCATCGTGTAGTGTAGTGCTGAATATCTGTGAGTGTGCGGAATATCTGTGAGGGTAATATCTGTGAGTGTAAGAGAATATCCGTGAGTAAAAACAGAGATATCTTGAATTATATCCAACCCGAAATTGAATGTTATGTCTATTGATAAAGAAATAACTTGAAACCATCTTCAGTGGCGTATCATATAACAGATTGCGAGAGTAGAGCAATCCTAATAGACTCCACCATTTGTATCACCTACCTGGAAGTGGTGGTCAAGTGATCCTGAGAGCCAATGCCAACGGTAGCGTAGCTACTGGTAGGGTTCTCCCTTGCTGGACAGGTCACAGGTGATGACCCAGACTGGTCCTCCAGGTTAGGGGGGTTGGGCTTGAGGTTAACACCTTCCTCCCGTAAAAAAAAACATCAACCAAAGTTACGAAAATCCAAAGCGTTGACGCCGGACGGGTGAATGAACAAATAACACAGCATGCACCCTGGACAAGGAATGGAAACCCCCAGGAGGCCAAAGAGAACGAGTTAGACGCCGAAGAAGATGGTTGGACGAAGTGGAGGAGGATCCACGGAAGCTAGGATGGAGAAATTGACCGTGAAGGATGGAAGACGCTCGTTGGAAAGGCCAAGCTTCACTACGGACTGTAGCGCCAAGGAAGAAGAAGAAGAAGAACCCCTGATAGAAATTGTCTCAGGTTTGTTATTGTTTTTTTGGTCCGTCAACCCCTAATAGACTCCACCGATGGTATCACCTACCTTGAAGTGGTGGTCAAGTGATCCTGAGAGCGCCAATGCCAACGGTAGCGTAGCTACTGGTAGGGTTCTCCCTTGCTGGACAGGTCACAGGTGATGACCCAGACTGGTCCTCCAGGTTAGGGGGGTTGGACTTGAGGTTAACACCTTCCTCCCGTAAAAAAAAATCAACCAAAGTTACGAAAATCCAAAGCGTTGACGCCGGACGGATGAATGAACAAATAACACAGCATGCACCCTGGACAAGGAATGGAAACCCCCAGGAGGTCAAAGAGAACGAGTTAGACGCCGAAGAAGATGGTTGGACGGAGTGGAGGAGGATCCACGGAAGCTAGGATGGAGAAATTGACCGTGAAGGATGGAAGACGCTCGTTGGAAAGGCCAAGCTTCACTACGGACTGTAGCGCCATGGAAGAAGAAGAAGAAGAACCCCTGATAGAAATTGTCTCAGGTTTGTTATTGTTTTTTTTTCGCCTGTCAACCCCTAATAGACTCCACCAATGGTACCACCTACCTTGAAGTTGTGGTCATATGATCCTGAGAGCGCCAATGCCAGCGGTAGCGTAGCCACTGGTAGGGTTCTCCCTTGCTGGACAGGTCAAAGGTGATGACCCAGACTGGCCCTCCAGGTTAGGGGTGGTTGGGCTTGAGGTTAACACCCTCCTCCTGTAAAAGAAAACAACAACCAAAGTTACGAAAATCCAAAGAGTTGACGCCGGACGAATGAATGGACAAAGTAACATAGCATCCACCTTAGACAAGGAATGGAAACCCCCAGGAGGACAAAGAGAACGAGGTAGACGCCGAAGTAGATGGTTGGACGGAGTGGAGGAGGGTCTACGGAAGCTGGGATGTAGAAATTGATCGTGAAACTCGTTGGAAAGGCCAAGCTTCACTACGGACTGTAGCGCCATGGAATAATAATAAGAAGAACCCCTGACAGAAATTGTCTCAGGGTTGTTATTGTTGTTATTTTATTTTTTGTTTGTAAAATACCCTTCATTATATATATATATATATAAATTACAGTCCAACTTCCTCTGATTCCTTTCCATAACAATTATTTTGATAATTTCACAATGAATCCATGAACTTCTGCGACTACTGGACGGAAATAATTTTGGTACTTAAACCAACCTGGTACGCCCCATCTCCTCCATCCAAAGTCCGATTTCAACACCGTAGCTGGATGACATTCGTATCCGTGGCCAGATTTAAATGGTACATCCGCCGTCGCTGAAGGTCTGTGTGTGTACATGAGAGAGGTGTTTGTCCGTATATGGCAATGACTGCTGTAAGGGGCCCTGTGATTGGCTGTCGGTTCCCCTCTTCAAACACAAACGAGTACTGGGTCAGGGTCGCTCACTTCCGGTGCTGAGGGCGTCTTCCTCTGGGACCCGCGCGCGCGGAAGCGACACGCAACTCACCACGACACGCCCTGGGCCTGTGCTGGGGGTCTGGCTCTCTGCAACTGCTGCTAATAACATCATCTTTGCTTCCGTGAATATCCAATCCGAGGCCGGCGTCCAAGTAAATTCTCTTCCGTGTGCAATCTTCTGGACCAGTCGTTCGCAATTTTTGATTTCTCTCTCTCTCTCTCTCTCTCTCTCTCTCTCTCTCTCTCTCTCTCTCTCTCTCTCTCTCTCTCTCTCTCTCTCTCTCTCCCCCCTCCCTCCCGTTATTTTACTTCATAAGCCTTCAAAAAAAATTTTCTCTTCCAACAAGGCGAGTCACTTCTATGCATAGACTTTTTTTTAAGGAATAAAGATTATTTTTTAAGAGATTTTTATTTCTTTTGACGTAAATGGTGTGTTATCATTATTTCCAAAAGTTATTTCTAAATTATACCTTCTAAGTCAACACATACATGTCGTCATCACTCGTCGTGGTTTTGTATTTCCTTTTAAGCAGAGTAAAAAAATGTTTATTTTATTTTCACGGCGGTTTTTGACAATTATATATATATATATATATTTAAATTATTTTAAAAATTATTCTCTCTATTCTTCGGCTTTTTCCCCTTTTTTATAGGTTTGCCGTCTTTAATTTCCATTTCTGTCTGTCGTTCCAATCTCTTTCTGCCTCTAAATTCCTGTCTTCCATTATGGTTACCACATGGGGTTTTCCCACTTTAATCTGGGTCTGCTCCGTTTATTTTTCTTTCTCCCAGGAGGTGACCATTGGTATATTTCTTTTGGCCATCTTCCATTCTTTGTACGTGACCATTTGAAGGGTTTGATTTTTCAATCCTTTTTAACGACAGACGTGGTTACGTTCATATCTTTCCAAAAGAGCTCATTTCTAATGTTATCCTGTCTTGTTTTTTTTAAGACTTCTCCTCAGATAATCGAATTCTACTGTTCTAATTTTGTTCTTTTGTCACGGCCCTAGTTTCACTCCCATAACCTAGAATGTTCTGAATTATTATGCTCTTATAAATTTTGATTTTTGTTTCCTTTTTTTAAATTTTTATTCCAAATTATTCCGTGTAAATCCTTTGCCGTTGCAATTTAAGTTTTGTGTATCTCTTTCAGATGTTCCTCCTACATTTGTAATGTTTGACCTCCCGCAGGTATTTAAAAAATTCACATTTTTTTATTTTTCCTGTTCCTATAGTCCTCTCCACATCCTGAACAGTCCGGTGAGGGATATTCTCTCGCAGGCAATACCTGCGAGGAATGTTCTCTCGCAGGCAGAACCTTTTAGGAGAGATACGAAGGGTCTACCTTTGGGGATGCCTTTTCCTCTCCGTTTTTGAACTAAGGTTCCAACAAGCCGAGGCACCTCGGCCTGTTTTGAGAGGTGTATGTTCCGGGGTCACAGACCTTGGGCATACGGTAAGAATTGTTCACTATTCCCATTGGAACAATCGGCCAGCTGCCTCCTAAACTGGTCGAGGCACGGAGAAGGGAATGCTGCGTCCCCACAGCAAACTCCTCTCCCGCTATCCGAAGGGCGTGGGACAAGTACCCAATGCCCGACCTACCTGATGCAGTTTTTCTAGGGTTTTCCCTGCATTTCTTTTAGGCGAATGCCGGGTAGGATCCTTCAAATATAACCCGGGGGCCCCTAGTTAACCCTTGGCTACCTTCCTCTACCCTTCCGCATCCCCCCTTTCAAATCCCTTCCTATGCTATTAAAGGGGAGTTGCCACCTTGTGGATTACCCTCATGTAGCCTGTTGCCCTAAAAAGGGTTATGTCTTCTACATCTTTTGCTAAACACATGTGTTCTGTCTTCTGTTAATTTATGTTCATCAGTCCCCATTTTTTATATTCTTCCATGAGCTTATTTATCACGTCCTGTTTCTATGACTTTTATTTCTTTGGAACTTAATGAAGCTATTCCCATTAATTTTTAACGTAATTGTGATGAATAAAATAATAATTAGCAGTACCATATTTAATAAGGAACGTAGGTTTTACCTGGTGTAGTTGCTGGATGAAGTTTTTCTCGGGATTCCATCCGGGCAGCGTAGTTAAGTTAACACAACGTTTCGATGTATTGCACCGCCATCTTCTTCACCTAACACAACGTTTCGATGGCTTGCACTGCCATCGTCTTCACCTAAGACAACGTTTCGATGGCTTGCACCGCCATCTTCTTCACCTGACACAACGTTTCGATGGCATGCACCGCCATCTTCTTATACCTGACACAACGTTTCGATGGCTTGCACTGCCATATTCTTCACCTGACAACGTTTCGATGGCTTGTACCGCCAACATCTTCACCTGACACAACGTTTCGATGGCTTGCACCGCCATATTCTTCACCTGACAACGTTTCGATGGCTTGTACCGCCAAGATCTTCACCTGACACAACGTTTCGATGGCTTGCACCGCCATATTCTTCAGCTGACACAACGTTTCGATGGCTTGCACCGCCATATTCTTCAGCTGACACAACGTTTCGATGGCTTGCACCGCCATCTTCTTCACCTAACACAACGTTTCGATGGCTCGCACCGCCATATTCTTATACCTGACACAACGTTTCGATGGCTCGCACCGCCATCTTCTTCACCTGACACAACGTTTCGATGTCTTGCACCTGGCACAACGTTTCGATGGCTCGCACCGCCATCTTCTTCACCTGACACAACGTTTCGATGGCTTGCACCGCCATCTTCTTCACCTGACACAACGTTTCGATGGCTTGCACCGCCATCTTCTTCACCTAACACAACGTTTCGATGTCTTGCACCGCCATATTATTCACCTGAAAAAGATGGCGGTGCAAGCCATCGAAACGTTGTGTTTACTTAACTACGCTACCCGGTTGGAATCCAGAGAAAACTTAATCCGGTACCATATTTGTTGTTATTTTTTTACGTTAATATATATTTTTTTTCAATAAAGAAAATTAATAAGTTATTAATTATTATTAATAGTCAGTGTTTCGTAAACTGACTTGTGCAGTTACTTCGCAGTTGTGTATTAGACTATTTTTCTCATTATTAATTTTTCGAAATGGACGTAAATTTTTCATTTAAAAAATATATAAATATAACTCGTTACTATTATTAATAATAATAAAGATAGCCGTGTACAGACAAATAATTATTTATGACGAATTGAGGAATATAATATTAACGTAAAACATAGCGCCAAAGATATTACTGCCAGCGATATTTTTTAAAACAGTTTCTATGACTTTCTTTCTTTGCAACTTAATGAAGCTATTTACGTAATTGTGATAAATATAATTATTAAGATTATGAATTATTAAAAAATGCTGCTACTATTATTTATCTTTCACTTTAATAAATGGCACGTAAATTTATAATTGGATTAATCGTTTCTCTGGAGACTGCGTTGAATACGTAGCAAATGTAAGTCCCCCCTGGAAGGTAGCGTGCACGCCGTACAGCATGCCAGAGATACTTCAGCGTAATTGGTTCGGTTTACCTTCTTCTCCACGCCGCCCCCCCTCCAAGGTCTTTGTGATATTTTATTATAAGAAAGAATGTTTAATATGACATTATTAAATATTTATGACCAGTTATACTTCATTTAGTTAAGGAGGAAGGAACAATTATGTGTAATTATAAAGTTGGTGAAAGCTTCGTACTCGTTTGTCACCGTTCCAGAAAGAAACTACAACCTTTGCTATCCTCGATTAATTGTATCTCTGACGAAGTAGGAAATGGGTAGTATTGGAATTACGGGGGGCCTACGCCCTGAGTCGCGGAGTAATATTTCGCAGTTGCTGGATGTGTTTGGTCGACGGAAGTGGTACGTCTGTCTTCACCCCCTCCCTGAGATCTGCATCGTGAATCGATCAGACCGACAGACAGACAGCGCGTGGGCGGTGGTAAGAGAGAGAGAGAGAGAGAGAGAGAGAGAGAGAGACCCTACCTTCCCCTCTCCTCTCCCGTAGACTCGTCTGGACCGGCAAATTGGAGACTTGGCCACGCTGTAATTTCGGCATTCGCAAGGAGGGAGTAGTAGAAGTACCAGTAGTCATCATTCTGCTCCTCCTCCTCCTCCTCCTCTTGACGTGGATAAATACGGTAATTAGAGACGATCATGAAAGTCAAATTGCTGCATTGTCGACGTGGAGATAAAGTGGCTCTGGGAGGTTGAGCACACCGTAGCTGTTTTAAAGGCAAATCGGTCGTAAATCATCCCTCTTTAAAGTCTCACCCCCCCCCTCCACCTCACTTTGTGCAGTAATGGTTTTTATTTTTTTTTATATATAAAAAAATTGTTTGCTCCCTCTAACCGTTGGACCTCGTCACGGGGGCTGAAAACAATTACGGGGGAGAAAAAAATCTTTGGGGGATTTCTACCACATTCAAATAATTTCAAATGAAGCATCGTGTTGAAGGACTTTTGAGAATTAAAGACGGACAATTAAAAGTTCAGACAAGAAAATTCAAGGAGGTAAAATAAAATAAAATAACGAGACGACGAAGAAAAGTGGGTTAAATAAAGACTCACACTTCCAATAAATAACAGTAGTTATTATTCACATGCATTAAGCAGTTTTACCACTCTACCTACCACATTAATGAAAGACATCAAATTCACAAACCTCTGTAGGAAAATACCTGAAGAAGATACACAGAAATGTACCGTTTTTTTTAGGGTAACAGGAGGTTACATGAGGGTAATCCACGTGGTGGCAACTCACCTCATATAGCATAGGAAAAGAAGTGAAAGGGGGGATGCGGAAGAGTAGAGGAAGGTAGCCGAGGGTTAACTAGGGGCCCCCGGGCTATGGTTTAAGGATCCTACCTGGCATCCGCCTAAAGAAATGCAGGGAAAACCCTACAAAAACCTGCATCAGGTAGGTCGGGCATTGGCTACTTGTCCCACGACCTTCCCTGGATATCGGGAGAGTGAGTTTTCTGTGGGGACGCAGCAGCATTCCCTTCTCCGTGCCTCGACCAGTTTAGGAGGCAGCTGGCCGACTGTTCCAATCGGAATAGCGAACAACTCTTACCGTATGCCCAAGGTCTGTGACCCCCAGGAACATACACCTCTCAGAACAGGCCGAGGTGCCCTCGGCTTGTAGGAACCTTAGTTCAAAAACGGAGAGAGGAAAAGGCATCCCCAAAGGTAGCCCCTTCGTATCACTCCTATAAGGTTCTGCCTGCGAGAGAACATCCCTCGCCAGGTATTGCCTGCGAGAGAATAGCCCTTTGCAGACCTTGTCTCTCAAGCACTTCGTGGAGGTATTGTTTTCTTCTATGAAAATGAAATGAATCCTATGTGTGTGTGTGTGTGTGTGTGTGTGTGTGTGTGAGAGAGAGAGAGAGAGAGAGAGAGAAGAATAAGGTTTTTTTCAGTTCCAGTTATATATAATTTTTGTTATGCGCGTACGTCAATTAAATGAATCAGTCTTCCAATGAAAAAAATTCTGTACGAATCCTCCACGTTGTGACACGAGCCAAGGTCATGTGTATTTTATAATAATCTAAAGTAAATAAAATTAATTTAATTTTTTTTAATAAATTTTTATTGTAAACTACAATGATTGTTTTTTTAAAAAAATCTTTGTAATTGTAATAATTATTATTTTCACGTAATCGTATATGATGACGTTTCCCATTTCTCCTCGACCGTGGAGGACTAATGGAATTAATAATAAATTCGAATCTAAATCTATATAAAATATATACGTAATACAGTCACGTGCGTCACTTCCTCTAAAATAAATGCGTTTAATTACTACGAGGATCTCCTGGAATTCTTCAAATATTTAATTTATCAAGTGTCGTTTCCAAGAGTGCGTCGTCTTTTAAAATTTTCCATGGAATTTCTTTCGAGTGTTACACGAATCGATAACCTCGTTGCCGTTGCTCAAACTTTTTCTCTTTTCAGGACTATAAATATCTCTGCTTGCGTAATCGAAGGGAAACTTGTCTTCCTGGAACTGAAAAAAAAACCTTCTTCTTTTTATTCTCTCTCTCTCTCACACACACACTCACAGGATTCATTTATTTTTCACAGAAGAAAACAATACCCCCAATGCTCTCACATCTCTCAGGTTTTTTTTTGAACTAAGGTTCCCACAAGCCGAGGCACCTCGCCCTGATTTGAGAGGTTTATCTTCCTGGGGGTCACAGACCTTGGGCATACGGTAAGAGTTGTTCGCTGTTCCCATTAGAATAGACGGCCAGCTGCCTCCTAAACTGGTCGAGGCACGCAGAAGGGAATGCTGCGTCCCCACAGCAAACTCCTCTCCCGCTATCGGAAGGGCGTGGGACAAGTACCCAATGCCCGACCTACCTGATGCAGGTTTTTCTAGGGTTTTCCTTCCATTTTTCTTTAGGCGAATGCCGGGTAGGATCCTTAAACCATAGCCCGGGGGCCCCTAGTTAACCCTTGGCTACCTTCCTCTACCTTTCCGCATCCCCCCTTTCAAATCCCTTCCTATGCTATTAAAGGGGAGTTGCCCAATGTGGATCACCCTCATGTAGCCTGTAGCCCTAAAAAAAAAAAATACCCCCACGAAACTTCTTATTAACCATGATGCTTTGTGTTGTAAATTTAATTTGCCAGACATTTAATCCTATAAATGAAACCGTCTATAATTCAGGGGTGGGGGGGGGGCGAAATTAAGAGGAATCTCTATTACATTTCAGTTAATTAATTACAATTAATATACAGTTAAATTTATATTTTAAATTTGTTGCTTCGCCTCAAATGCTTGCATCAACTTTCATCTTGGCCTTCTAATTGAAAACCTTTAACTATCACCTGAAGAAGTCCTCAAAAACGGGATGTAACGTTGTGTTTTGTGTGTGTAATAAAACATTATGACTGGCCTGGCTGACTCCATGGGGTTACAGCCCTTGTAGGGCTGGAGCCTGCCTCACTCTCTTTACTATCTCTTGCTTTACTCCTCCATGTTCAACTCCTTCATGTCCTTTTCTTCTTTGCTTTAGTCGTTTCCATTCCATCAGTACGGCTTCGCTTATTACGGCTTCCTGAACGAGATTCTTTTTATGGCGTGGGGTTGTTAGCCCCTACAGCCCCAATAAACATTATACCTATTTTTTCTAAGTTATTGACTATTTTATTTTATCACAATATGTCAGTTTAAAAAAAATACAGGAAATTAGTAAGAGTTTGTAATCAGAACGATGAAAGATTAAATATATTCCTTTTTTTTGGGCAACAGGCTACGTGAGGGTAATCCACATGGTGGCAACTTCCCTTTAATAGCATAGGGATTTGAAAGGGGGGATGAGGAAGGGTAGAGGAAGGTAGCCAAGGGTTAACCAGGAGCCCCCGGGCTATAGTTTAAGGATCCTACCCGGCATTCGCCTAAAGAAATGCAGGGAAAACCCTAGAAAAACCTGCATTGGGTACTTGTCCCACGCCCTTCCGATAGCGGGAGAGGAGTTTGCTGTGGGGACGCAGCTTTCCCTTCTGCGTGCCTCGACCAGTTAGGAGGCAGCTGCCCGACTATTCTAATGGGAACAGAGAACAACTCTTACCGTATGCCCAAGGTCTGTGACCCCCAGGAATATACACCTCTCAGAACAGACCGAGGAGCCTCGGCTTGTGGGAACCTTGGTTGAAAAACGGAGAGGAAAAGGCATCCCCATTTTTTTTAGAGCAACAGGCTACATGAGTGTGATCCACTTTGGGCAACTCCCCTTTAATAGCATAGGAAGGGATTTGAAAGGGGGGATGTGGAAGGGTAGAGGAAGGTAGCCAAGGGTTAACTAGGGGCCCCAGGGCTATATTTTAATGATCCTACCCGGGAATTCGCCTAAAAGTGATGCCGGGAAAACCCTAGAAAAACCTGCATGAGGTTGGTCTCTCGTACAAGGTTCTGCCTGCGTGAGAATAGCCCTTTGCAGGTTCTTCCGTCAGGGGAGGTAGAACACGGAGCTATTAATACGTAGAGTGATTTTGATCTGTTTACACGGGCGAGTGAGCGCCAAGCCCCTTTAATATCCATCAAGTGAACGGCCGGGGTTTAATACCATTGCAATGAAAAGACCTTAATTGACCGTACTTAATTTACTTCTGCTCATACGGAGAGAAATTGTTATTTCCCTCGCGGGTTTCACAAGGCTGCTACCCCTTGAGGAGTGTTGGTGGTGGTGATGTAGAGGGTGTGACTTCGTGGCCAACGAGGACAAACTGCAGTGTTCTTCCTTATAAGGACTACACACACGCGTGCGAGTGAAAGGGCAGGGGGGGAAGGGAGGGGGGTGGGGAAATCCAGAACACGAGGCAAGACAAGACAAGGCTAATCTACGGACGTTGAACAATTAATACGAGAGTGACGCATGATGGAGCAACGCCGCACAAGGAGCACGGGGCTGGATGTCGTCTGCATTGGCCTCTTTACACTTGCACACACACACACGGAGAAAAGTTCGTCTTGTTTGGCGTTAATTTATTACTGTTAAGTGACATGCAGACACTCGTGATCAGCAACGCCTTTTAAGGAATAGAAAACTTTAATTGGAATGAGGCGAGGTGTTTGACTCACGCAGCCTTGCTCGAATAAAATACTCGCTCCTTCTTTCTTTCCAACATCACACATGTGCCTTTTTTTTTTACTTTGCCCTTTGACAAAATAAAAATACGATTTTTTTGCCAACAAATTTAAGTTACATACATCCTGAAAGGTAGCCAAATTACAAGACTAATTTAGTTAGGTTGAATAAAAATAAAGGAAATTTAAAAAACAACTGAAACATTTTTATTTTCAGCTCATTTAATTCACAATATTTACGGAACAATAAGGATTTTTATTGATAACTAGCTGGGTACCACAATTAAACTCAGCGACGTCCATAACCCTCGATTTGACTCCAATCTCGGTTATTTTCCGCCGTATTATATTGTAACTCACCTCCACCCTCACCCTTCAATGCTTAAAAGAGTTGAAATTATACTCAAACAGCATCTGTAGAAATAATCTAATTACCCCCTGAAAAATATTCATTCAACGCCAATATTACCGTAATTGAATGTTTTAAAATTTCCAGCCCCCCCTCCCAACCCCTGGGAGTGGATTAAATGGAGAATTTATTGTCATAATTAAACTCAGCGACGTCCATAACCCTGGATTCGACTCCAATCCACGTTGTTTTCCGCGTTATTATATTAACTCCACTCCACCTCCACCCTCCAATGCCTAAAAGAGTTGAAATTATACTCAAACAGCATTTGTAGAAATACTATCAATCTAATTACCCCTGAAAAATATTTATTCAACTCCCATATTACCGTAATTTAATGTTTTAAAATTTTCAGCCCCCCCCCCCTCCCAACCCCTTGGAGTGGATTAAATGGAGAATTTATTGTCATAATTAAACTCAGCGACGTCCATAACCCTGGATTTGACTACAATCTCTGTTGTTTTCCGCGTTATTATATTGTAACTCCCCTCCATCCTCACCCTCCAATGCCGAAAAGAGTTGAAATTATACTCAAACAGCATTTGTAGAAATACTATCAATCTAATTACCCCTAAAAATATTTATTCAACGCAAATATTAACGTAATTGAATGTTTTAAAATTTCCACATACACACCCCCCTCCTAATCCCTAGGAGTAGATTAAATGGCGAATTAAATGTCACAATTAAACTCAGCGACGTCCATAACTCTAGATTTGACTCCAATCTCGGTTATTTCCCCCCCGCTATTATATTGTAACTCTCCTCCACCTCCACCCTCACCTTCCCATGCCTAAAACAGTTGGAATTATACACAAACAGCATCTGTAGAAACACTATCAATCTAATTACCCCCTGAAAAATATTTATTGAACGCCAATATTACCGTAATTGAATGTTTTAAAATTTCCACCCCTCAACCCCTGCGAGTGGGTTAAATGGCGAATTTAATGTCATAATTAAACTCAGCGACGTCCATAACCCTGGATTTGACTCCAATCTCGGTTGTTTTTCACGTTATTTTTTTTCTTGTAATGCTCCTCCATCCCCACCCCTCTAAAAAGTGTTCTTTTCCCATGCTGTACGTGGTAGATAAAATCGGTAGAAACACTATGACTCTCTTTGACCACCCTCCTCCCCGAAAATTATTTACCCGACTCTAATATCGACCGTTTTAGCATGTTTGAATATTTCCACCCCTCCCCCCCGTTCCTTGGGAAGGCGGGTGGTGGTAGACGTGTGTCTCACTCCCGACAGTGTTTGTTTACTGGTCGCTAAAGAACAAGTGTACGAAATTTGGTGATTTTTGCTCCACCGGGTGTAGATTTGTATAAGGAACATACACACATATATACAAACAAACACTCTGCTTTATTTAGTTAACTGAAAATCAATATATTTTACTAAATACAATTTCTTTGCAAATTTCGTATTGAAATTTTTTTGGATGTGTTTGTGAAGCTTTAAACCGTTTTTTAACTTCAACCTACCCCCGGGGGGGGGGAGGGAGGGTAATTCAGCGTTAACGAGAAGAAGACAATGATTTCCGCTTAGGAAGAAGCGTTTCCGAGAGAAAGTAAAAGGGGGCGCCGAATGAGCTGGAAAGAAATTGATGGTGATTAAACTTGGTGGGACGAAGCACGAAAACAATGGAAAACATCGGCAGAAAATCCAACGGGTGAAGTCGTTTTGAGAATTTAATTTTGCTCTTTACGGGGACGAGGACGATCCCGGCCTTGCCTTCAAGACTGCATTTCGCTTAAAGCCAGGACCGAGCAACCAGGTGGAGCAGGAGCAGCTTCGCCAGCAGCTACAGTCCAATATCCAATTAAAATTTTCTGCGCCTTATAAGGCGGCGACCCTAATCACGGATGCCACTGCTGAGAGCTATGATAAATATACGTAGCAAAGCTTCTCATTCACCGGCAGCGAAAGTGCATCGCGGCTGGATGGACACATAATGGAGCGATGGGCGTGGACAAGGCGTAAATGAAGCTGTATTAAATAATTAAAATAGACGCTCTCCTCACCCCCCACCGCTGCCGGTGAATAATTAAAAACACGCTACTGAACGGTCCTGTCGAGCTACGTAAACGAAAAGGAATCGAACATTTCTAGTATCTTTAAGAGTTTCGTCACCTCTCGACTCTTACATATTTTTTCTACACCTGAAGAAAGGAACAAGGATCTCAGAAGCATCACTTCTCTTGTCTGTATTTGGCTATCATCCCTTATTATTAAATTTCAATCAGACGTAAATTTTTATTATCTTTAAAGTTTCGTCACCTCTCGACTCTTACATTTTTTTTCTACACCTGAAGAAAGGAACAAGGATCCCAGAAGCATCACTTCTCTTGTCTGTATTTGGCTATCATCCCTTATTATTAATTTTCAATCAGACGTAAATTTTTATTATCTTTAGAGTTTCGTCACCTCTCGACTCTTACATTTTTTTTCTACACCTGAAGAAAGGAACAAGGATCTCAGAAGCATCACTTCTCTTGTCCGTATTTGGCTGTCATCCCTTATTATTAATTTTCAATCAGACGTAAATTTTTATTATCTTTAGAGTTTCGTCACCTCTCGACTCTTACATTTTTTTTCTACACCTGAAGAAAGGAACAAGGATCTCAGAAGCATCACTTCTCTTGTCTGTATTTGGCTATCATCCCTTATTATTAATTTTCAATCAGACGTAAATTTTTATTATCTTTAGAGTTTCGTCACCTTTCGACTCTTACATTTTTTTCTACACCTGAAGAAAGGAACAAGGATCTCAGAAGCATCACTTCTCTTGTCCGTATTTGGCTGTCATCCCTTATTATTAATTTTCAATCAGACGTAAATTTTTATTTATTTATGATATTCAATTTTTTGGGACCGACCATCGACACCAGTATATTATAATGTTTTTAATTTAACGGTAGGTTTGAATTAATAGAACGATTATTTTATTGGACGCCCGATTTTGTAATTGTAAAAATTAGAATCACTACAAATTGGACGATCCAACGTGCAGTTAATTTTCCTTCGTTTTTAATTAAATAATACAAATTGGCGCCCAACGTGGGGGCCAAATCAAAATTTAAATGCGTTGTAGATTAATTACTACAAATTTACGCTCCAACGTGGGGCTTTAACTGTCATTTATCTAAAAATCATTACAATATATATATATATATATATATATATATTGAATATTATAAATTGGCGTCGAAAAAGTGTGGTTTTTCTTATTTGTTTTGGTAATTATTTTATTAGACGCCCGATTTTGCAAATTAGAATCACTACAAATTCGACTCTCCAACGTGCAGTTTTTAATTAAATACTACAATATATATATATATATATATATATATATATATATATATATATATAATTATATTTTATACTTGAAGCAGCGTTACGTTTCGTCCCGTCCTTTGTCAGACACTTGGCGTGTTTGTCAATGATTGGACTAACTAACACAATACGATACAAGACCCATTGGGAGAAACAAATGTTATTATCTTCAAGTAACTGGAGAGTGTCTCTGAATAGTAAAGGTCACGAGTGAAGAAGGCGACAGCGATGCAACAACCTTTGTTTGCGGAAGTACAGTAAATGTTACCACCTTTACTAAAAAAAAAATATATTTTATGTTATCTGGGCGTTTGGATAATTTTAAAGTACGACTGCTGATAATAATGTGTGTGTATTTTGTTTTTTAATTGTGAATGCATTTTTAATGACCTTTTAGTTTGTCCTATATAGCAGCAATTACAATCACAGTAAAATGTTTTTTGGGGTGGTGGTTGAGGGGGGGGGGTAAAAGAAACATAAGGTTTATTATTATAGATGCCATGTGTGTGTGTGCCCTTGTAATTCCCGATCGTACAGTGTAGATATTAGTAGATTTGTAAATTACGGATAACTGATGATGACGACGATAATGATGTTAGAAGATTTGGACAAACATAGTGATTTTTAAAAAATGTGTAATATGGGTGGAAAAGGAAAAAATTTAAGGTTGACGAGATTGCCGGTGCCAGTATTGGAAATATTTTAAGAATCAAAATTTCTTCCCGCGAGTAACATAACCTCTTTATTGAAACGTGATGAAGGGGGGAAAACAAAAAAAACCGTACTGAAACGTCACGCTACAGAGAGAGAGAGAGAGAGAGATAGAGAGAGAGAGGGTGGGAGAGACAGAGAGAGACAGAGAGAGACAGAGAGAGACAGAGAGAGACAGAGAATGACAGAGAGAGAGACAGACAGAGAGAGAGACAGAGAGAGAGACAGAGAGAGACAGAGAGAGACAGAGAGAGACAGAGAGAGAGACAGAGACAGAGAGAGAGACGTTACTACGCGACGAACAAAGGAAATAGTTCCTTTTACCGGTAATTGAAATAAAGCAGAAATATTTTCATTGAATAAAAAGTATAGTTTTATCCAGCGATACTCCATCGGATAATAATATAAAAATAATAATACTAAATACTTTACGATCCTTGCGCGGGATAATGTAAGTTAATTTTCGCCGCCATGTTTAGTGACTCCCAATATGGCGACCATTTGTTTACATTGTGAATCTAGCTAAGAATTTAATCTTTGGTAATGTCTGAGGACTGAGGGGCAATTATATCCTGCAGTAGTCAAGGAGTATATTTAAGAAGAAACCCTGAGGTGTGTTTGTTGGGACTGATGCAATAAAATTCAATGTATCTTCTTCTTCTTCTTTTATTGGCGCTATAACCCAAGGTGAGTTTTGGCCTTATTAACAATTTTTCTTCAATTCCGCCCTCTTCCTGTGTCAGTCTCCTCCATCTTCTTACTTTCATGGTTTGTATATCCTTCTCGATGTCATCTACCCCCATCTTGTCCGGGGTCTCCGCCTTATCCCTCCTCCCAATTGGCTTCCAGTCCATAATTCGTCTAGGGTGTTCTACTTTTTCATCCATCCTAAGTACGTGTCCCATCTCAATCTATTTTTACAGCTGTTGAATTAATGCACTATCAGGTGGAAAGTGTGTACGGAACTAGGAACAGTTAGATTTAGACTTAAGATTAATATAGGATTAAATACCGTTTTCGGGTTAGTATAAATAAGTACACGTGGCAACGCCGCGGCACCAAGGCTAGTAAGAATTAAAAATTAAGCAAACGCCATTTCTAAACCGATTGGGGGGGGGGGGGAGAATTGAAGGACTTTGTAAATGGACACAGTGACGTCAAGGAAACTCATGGAAGGGTCTTTTGGGGCTGTGGTTCTTATTCAATGTTCTTTGAAGTTTGACAGAAACATTTTTATTTTACTGATCCTCTTTTTCTCTGTTTGATCCCCTCACAGTAACGTACTTTGGCAAAGCGGTTCAGAGGTGAAGTTTAAATTTGAGGTCACTTGCTTAAAGGATAAGCGAGCGTGGATGACTGTCTCTGACCGGACCACCAAAGATGGTCTTGTGTGCGTGCTGATGGTGGACTTGAACTATTTTTTACCTGACTCCTTGTCCTAGTTGATAGCGACTGCAGATTACAACCGCTCCACTACTCTCGCAAGGGCAACTACACCGCGTACTCGTGTGCGTGACGTCATCGGTGTCCGTGGTCGGCGGAGGCCCCTGAGAAAATGGTCATTGCCTCTCATTACGTCTCAACAGCTCTTTAACATATTGTAATTGAAGAATTCGAGTGAATTTGCCTCTCGTTGAAGCGCCATTTATGTAATAAATTCTGTAAATTGTTAATTAAGGGTAATCAGTCAGGTTTTGTTTTCATTTTATTTAATTGCATTGTTTAAATTGTAAATTTTAGTTTTCCGTTTCCTTATCAACCCAGTGAAGACCCTGGGGGTGCAGAGGCTGATGTACCTGGATTATTAGGGTAATTTAATTGTTGAGGTAAAAGGATATAAAAAATATACAGAGATTTTCTTGAGTTGTATTCTAGATTAATAAAATTGTTTTGTTTAATAAAATTTAATAACTTGTTTAATATATATATATATATATATATATATATTTCTACAAATGTATTTTTCCAAACTGTAGAGTGAAAGTCTCACCAGACGATCTTCCACAATCCTAAAATTTCCTTCATATAATACTTTTTCTTTCTCCTTCGGCTTTTCCCTCCTTTTTATAGGTTTTCCTTCTTCAATTTCCATTTCAGTGTGTCGTTCCAATCTTCCTCTTCCTCCAAAAATTCCTATCCTCCATTTAGGTTTTTCACATGGGTTTGTCCACTTTAATCCGGGTCTTCCCCGTTTATTTTTTTTCTCCAGGAGGTGAGACCATTGGTATATTTTTCTTTTGGCCTCATCTTCCATTTTTCTTTCTTTGTTTAATTTAAACTCCTATAACAATAATTATGTATAGTTTGGGCATTTAATGGGAGCAAATTAATTAATTTTCAAGTTTCAAAAAATAAATTTTAAAATAATTATCAACAAAAGGGGTATTACAATATATATATATATATATATATATATATATATATATATATATATATATATATATGTATATATATGATGCGTGCTTTGATGATCAGAGTTGTGAAGTGAACAGAGTTATTCCTTACATGTCGCTTATTATATCGCTGGTTTTATTGTTTTATTTTAAAAAACAAATAAGTTTTAATGTGTCGTGGTCTGAGTAACATGATGGTCACTCGGCAACAGATCAGGATGTAATAATGTGTTGGGTTTTTTTTATTTTATGATTATTATTATTCGTCTCGTTTCGTGAGAGTTGGATGTAAAGAGAAAGAAGTTAATTGAGGGAATGTTTTAACTGGACTGGCGCAGTGAAGTGCATTCCGGCAATAAGGACGAGGCGGCGGAGGATCCGGTGCGGATGTGGGACAAGGGTCATCGGCCGGAAGGGATTCGGACACTCCACACACCTGCGTTCGTGCTTGCGTGCGTGCGTGGACCAGTCGCCTCTTAATCTACGGGCCTCAACCAACCAATAACCGCTTTATAATTATTTCCAATTTACTGATAAAAATGGCACTCATAAACACTCCTTAATTTCTCTTCTTGTTGTTTCCATATTCACTTCTTTTTATTTCTAGGGCAACAGGCTACACGAGGGTAATCCACATGGTGGCAACTCCCCTTTAATGGCATAGGAAGGGATTTGAAAGGGGGGATGACGGAAGGGTAGGGCAAGGTAGCCAAGGAGGATTAACTAGAGACCCCCTGGCTATAGTTTAAGGATCCTACCTGGCAATCGCCTTAAAAGTGATGCAGGACAAACCCTAGAAAACCTGCAACTGGTAGGTCTGGCACTTGGGTTTCTTGTCCCACGCCCTTCCCTGGATGGCGGCAGAGGGGTTTGCTATGGGGATGCAGCATACCCTTCTGCGTGCCTTCGATCAGTTTAGGAGGCAGCTGGCCGGCTGTTCCAATGGGAACAGAGGACAGCTCTTTCCGTATGTACAAGGTCTGAGGCCCCATGGAACATACAACCTCTCAAAAACCGCGCGTCAGCTTGTGGGAACCTTAGTTCAAAAAACCATAGAGAGGAGGAGGTATCCCCAAAGGTAGCGCTTTTCCGACTCTCCTAAATGTTTCTGCCTGAGAGGGAATTTTGGGACTCGGCAGATGTTTAACCTTTGTGTATAGGCTAATCCACATAGTGGGAACTCCCCTCTTATAGCATAGGAAAAGGAGTGAAAAGGGAAAGGTAGAGGAAGGTAGCCAAGGGTTAACTAGGGGCCCCCGGGCTACAGTTTTAAGGATCCTACTCGGAAATTCGCCATAAAAGTTATGCAGGACAATCCCTACAAAACCTGAAGCAGGTAGGTCGGGCATTGGGGGTACTTGTTCCCTTCTCCGTGCATTCGTCCAGTTTAGGAGGCAGCTGGCCGACTGTTGCAATGGGAACAACAGACAACTCTTACCGGATGCCCAATGTCTGTGTGACGCCCCGCAACATTCAGCTCTCAAAAACAGGCCGAGGTTCCTCGGTATGTGGGAACCTTAGTTCAAAATAAAATACCAGAGAGAGGAGAAGGCATCCCCCAAAGGTAGCCTCCTCCAGAGCTCTCACAATCTCTATTCCCAATCATTTAGTTGCTTGCCAACAAATATAGCACATGACAATTGTGTGTTGTTATAATTTATGACTTATTCCACACCCTTCAAGCCCTGAATATGACCTTCTAGGCTCTTTGGAGGCCAGAGTAAAATATGTAGGTCTCGCTTAAGCTCTCTGTATCGTCTTTATCTTTCACAATCGCAGTTTATCTCGTCCCACCACCGTTTTCTTTTCTCCCGTCTAAAATCAATTTTTCTCTATAAAGCCTCGAAGGTGAAGTCTTGATGTATTAATAGTTTATAAAATTTTATATTTCGGTCGAATGTGAGAAAGGACGAGAGGCGAAAAATCACTCTATTCTCGTGTGTACTTAATATTTATGGGACAAAAAGGAAAAGCTTAACGTTTAAGCCAGAGAAGAGAGAAAGCCCATGCGGGGCAACCCGCTAAAAGAAGGACGACGACGACGACGTGGAAGGGAGAAATCAATGAAAGGCCGCGGAGAAAGGATAATAAACGCGCGACGGAGACACTAATTCATCATCATCATCGTTGAAGGTTAAGGAAATGTCTACACGCCTCAGATAATTTTTTTAAAAATCATTAATATTTTAACCCCCCGCCCTCCACCCCCCAAAAAACGTCGTGTCAGTACAACGTTGATTAAACGGACCTCTTCGGGTAATATACAGTTTTTAAGGTATGTATAAATAAGTACGTAAGCTAAGTTAGAATAAAGACGAATTTTTACCTGAAGATGTCTCACAATTGTGGACGAAACGTCGTATTGATACGATTTTTTTGTTTTGGATTTAATTAATTCGTATCTTTTTCCTTTGTTTATTTATAAAATGATAATTGTCAGATTATATGAAATATATATCTGAAAACCTTGATTTTCTTTTCTGATCCTGTCAAATATTATCGGTCTTTTAAACTCATCTTCGAAGATCCTTATTTTATTTTATTTGAATTTGGAGGTTATTTTGACCTCCATAGTATCTCTTACATGAGTACGTCACTGATTTGTCTATTCTCCTGGTGGTAGGAAAACCCTCTGGGTAGTTATTTTTCCGTGTCCTACCACCTCCTCCACATTCTCATCTTGATCCAGCGGCAGAAAACCCACGTTTCCAAAAATAATTCCAATCTTTTCTGTTCGTCCGTCCTTACAATCCACCGGCCATTTCTAATTTGCATACAATGCCGTTTGCATCTTCTCAGACGCCACTTGGTGGTAATTCTGGTGGTTTCTTCACTACGAAGCCTAGTGGTTCGGGTGTTGTTGTTGTTGTTTGCCTGTGGTTCTGTTCTGTAATCATGTAATCATGAACAAATGATCACGTATGTGGCCTCTCATCAAAGATTATATACGTCAGAAAAAAACCTAGGAGGCAATACTACATTAAGGCTTGTAGAACCTAATGACTACAGATAGACTGGATACTATAAAACTTTTAAAGGAATACATTTTTTACTTTATTTCAAGACTGACATTTCTCCGTCGCTGTTAATCTCTTCGCTCTTATTTTCAACGATTCCAAAGCAGTGTTATTACGTCTCTGGTTGTTTAATTTGTAAATATTTCAACGAATTACCCCTGTAGAACAGGTTTTTAAAAAACATTTCCCCCACAATGGTAAAAATTATTAGATATATAAGTTGTAATAATTATAAGAAGAAGTGTGGGTTATGTCTTTGGGTTTGCTTTAGTGTTTTAGTTTTTAGTCTTTGGTTGTCATGGAGATGGCGAAAGGTGATAAATAAAGTAATTGAACGATGCTAACCTTTTTATATATATATATATGTATATATGAGTCATGCTATGCTTTATATTCAAATGAACAGATCCTGAATGTGTAAAGTATAATAATAATATAAGAGTTTATTTTACAGTATTATATCTCTGGTTGATAATTTGTAATTTTTCAACATTTCCCCACAATGGTAAAATTATTACATTTATAAGTTAGTAATAAGAAGAAGTGTGGGTTATGTCTTTGGGTTTGCTTTGGTGTCTTTGGTTTTGTTTGGTTGTTGTGGAGATGGCGAAGCGTGATAAATAAATTGAACGATCCTAAGTTTATTTTTTTTAAATAAATAATATTTAATTATACATAATAATAAATAATATATAATAATAATTTTTTATATTCACATGAACTGATCCTGAATGTGGAAATTTTAAGAGTTTATTATACAGTATTACGTCTCTGGTTGTTTTATTTGTAAATTTTTCAACGACTTACCCTGTAGAAATGTTTTCCAAAACATTTCCCCACGATGATAAAATTTATTACATTTATAAGTTAGTAATAATAATAATAATAAATGTGGGTTATGTCTTCGGGTTTGCTTTGGTGTTTTTTTGTCGTTGGTTTTGTTTGGTTGCTATGGAGATGGCGAAGCGTGATAAATAAATACATTTATAAGTAAGTAATAATAATAAGAAATGTGGGTTATGTCTACGGGTTTGCTTTGGTGTTTTTTTGTCGTTGGTTTTGTTTGGTTGCTATGGAGACGGCGAAGCGAGATAAATAAATACATTTTTAAGTAAGTAAGTAATAATAATAATGTGTGTTATGTCTTTGGGTTTGCTTTGGTGTTTTTTTGTCGTTGGTTTTGTTTGGTTGCTATGGAGACGGCGAAGCGATATAAATAAATACATTTATAAGTAAGTAATAATAATAATAAATGTGAGTTATGTCTATGGGTTTGCTTTGGTGTTTTTTTGTCGTTGGTTTTGTTTGGTTGCTATGGAGACGGCGAAGCGAGATAAATAAATACATTTATAAGTAAGTAAGTAATAATAATAATAAGTGTGGGTTATGTCTTTGGGTTTGCTTTGGTGTTTTTTTTGTCGTTGGTTTTGTTTGGTTGCTATGGAGACGGCGAAGCGTGATAAATAAATTGATCGATCGTGAGGTTAATTTTTTTTAATAATATATAAATATATATAATAACAATCTGTATATTCACATGAACTGATCCTGAAGGTGGAAATTATAAGATAATATTATACATTATTATATCTCTGGTTGTTTAATTTGTATATTTTTCAACGACTTACCGTGTAGGAAAGGTTTTTGAAAACATTTCTTCCTCCCTCCCCGTCCCCCATCAATAGCAAGCAAAAAAAAATTCCCCAGGTGTGATGGAGAAGTGTAAAAGTATGAAAAATGTAGTAATTGACTATCGCATAAAAAAACAGTCAAATCATTATCTTTATTTTTCCCAGAGACGTTATAAAAATTATAATTCCTTGCGTATAAATTCTTAAGTTTATCCATCATTCCTGGCAGGCAACAGTGATCGATATAAAAGGGATATTAATTTGACCGTTAAATACAAACAATTATTCTTTTTTTAAAAAAATATAAATAAACAGCCAATAACGTCAGAATAATTTAAATACAGTTAAAATTATGAAACGTCAGTGATAAAAATATAATAATTAGTACACAAATAAATAACGGATCAACACACAGAGAATTAAAAACCAAAAATTAAAAAAACGTTTCTGCGGCGCTTGTTTCTTTCGTCAGGTGATTGAAAGCAAAACCCTGCAAGAGCCTTGAGAAAGACGTACCACACTTATTCCTGTGTATCTCTTGGCTTTGTTATTTTTGTCTCATTAATGTAATTAGTAATATTTTGAACACAAGAGACGTTTCATAATTTTATTTTTTACTGACTTTATTGGATGATTTATTTTATTTGAGTAAAATCGATTCCATTTACACACTTTATATAGGAAAAGTATAAATATCAGGTGAGAAGGAAGACGAAGTCACGTTTCCTTGTGGCGCTGTAGGAAGGAAGTGTGTGAGGAACCACGACGGGTGAAAGGAGGATCTAAACGGAGACGACGTGTTTCCAGGTCAGGGAACGCATCCGGACGCTCTCTTATCCTTTCCTGAGGACGAAAACTATTATGTTAGACAGGAAAAATAAATTATTCTGACGTCGTCAAACGATTAACGAGGACATTCAGGTCTGCATCACCACACTCCCACCACCTTTATTTTTTTTTAAAAAAAATCATATTTGATGACTGGAGTTGGTGATGACGTCACTGATATCTAAGTTCTTTGCCGTTTTGGTTCATAAAGGTTCTTTTATTGTTATTTCTATGAAGGAAGAAGTTGAGGTTGGAGACAATTCTATTTTTTTTAGTGTAGCAGGCTACATGAGGGTGATCCACATGGTGGCAACTCCCCTTTAATAGCATAGGAAGGGATTTGAAAGGGGGGATGCGGAAGGGGTAGAGGAAGGTAGCCAAGGGTTAACTGGGGCCCCCGGGCTATGGTTTAAGGATCCTATCCGGCATTCGCCTAAAAGTAATGCAGGGAAAACCCTAGAAAAACCTGCATCAGGTAGGTCGAGCATTGGGTACTTGCCCCACGCTCTTCCCTGGATGGCGAGAGAGGAGTTTGCTGTGGGGACGCAGCATTCCCTTCTCCGTGCCTCGACCAGTATAGGAGGGCAGCTGGCCGACTATTCCAATGGGAATAGCGGACAACTCTTACCGTATGCCCAAGGTCTGTGAACCCGGGACATACACCTCTCAGAACAGGCCGAGGTGCCTCGGCTTGTGGGAACCTTGGTTCAAAAACGGAGAGGAAAAGGCATCCCCAAAGGTAGCCCTTCCGCATCTCTCCTTACAAGGTTCTGCCTGAGAGGGAACATCCCTCACAGGTTACCTGCGAGAGGAGCCCCTCGCAGGCTTTTAGCTCCGTCAGACAATTCTAATTGTTGTTTTTTATTATTATTATTATTATTTATATTTGGGACTGGGAGAGGAAAATTTATTCCAGACAATACGCAGTTTTCATAGGTGAGATTTTGATCAATTCGTTGTCTCATATTTTTCTTTGTTTGTTGTTAAGTTGCCCGTCCTGTGTGGCGAGTATCTCATATGAAAGGAATTCGGTGTGACAGTCGGACAGATTCCCCGTGTCCTCTTGTTATCCTTGGGAGGATGATAGAAGACCGTGTAACAGCGTTTAGTGTTCGGAATCCAGCGTTTAAATTGCAGTCAGTTTGTCTTCTTCTTCTCCTTCTCCTCCTTTTTTCTTTTTTTAATCCAGCGCGCTGTGTCAGGGGGAGATCTCGTGACCTTTGTTCAGGATTCTCCGGTCCTCGTACGGCGTGTGACAACGGACGGAGACTGAAGGGTTCAGCGTAACAACAATAAGGGATCGTAGCTTCATAGTTGTCTGGTTGCACGTTAATTTCTCTGATGTTTGATTTAATGTGAAGCATCTCTGAGATGAATGAGCGCCCCCATGTCGATGTCTGTTTGACTGGCAAACGATGTTGACTTGGATGAAAAATTTCTCAGGTCATACACGTCAATAATAACAGTAATAATCTGACGTCACATTTAAATTAGATAACAAAACACTAACAGCGGATTAGTTGAAAGGAAAAAAAATTACTTGTTGAATTTGAAGCAGAACAAATATGAAAGAGGACGTTTCGTCCCTGATGTGGTCTTCTTCAGATTATAAGAATTTTTTTTTGTCAACACTTAGGGTGAAGGTGAAGAAGATGGTGTTTCGCGCTTGCAGACATGAAGCAGGTCAGAATTGTTCCTTCCACCATTTTGTTTTGACCACGTGTCAGCGCTAAATGTTGACTAAGTTGACAGTTAGTCAGCCATTTTGGTTTGTAGTTCCAAGGAGAAGAAGATTTTATACTGTTGTATCTCTGCAACGTCTCGTCACTTAAGTAAATTCTGGGGAGGTCAAATTAGATCCTAGAAAAAAAATTAGAGGACTATTACAGGACTTGACACTAAGGCAAGAGGGAGGAAGATCATGAAACCGAAATCAGAATTTTTTTTGCATCAACAGCCCTGGAGAGTTTCCGGGTCCAAAAATCCAAAGAGGCTACAATCGCGCGATTTCTCTCTCTCATTGCATCCCCCAAAGGCTCAGTTCTACATCTTGGACGATCGCGATGGCGATGATGATGATGGTGATGGTGATGGTAATGGCAGTCCTCACGGCAGCAAAGTGTTGGGGGCTGCAGCAACACAGACGCCCGCTGTATTGTTGGTTTTACCAGACTGGAACGTGCTCGCCCGAGGACTGTGAAACCTCGTAGGACAATCACCTCGTCACGGACTCTTGTCTCTCTCTCTCTCTCTCTCTCTCTCTCTCTCTCTCTCTCTCTCTCTCTCTCCCTGTGTATGTGCGTCTGTGTGCAGACAAGGAGGACGTGCGAGGAGCTCGCAGCCCCGTGGCACAACTCTCCAGGTTACCGTCGTCGGGGATCTTCTCACTTCATCTCTCTAGAGGGGTTGTTAAGTCTCTCCTCACGTTCACAGACCACCACACTACGTGGGCCAGTCTTCTGCTTGGGCGCCTTTGAACACTTATCATACGATCTTGACGGAGTTTGTCCAAACTAAGAGTCGATTGCTTCTGTAGTCTGCACTCGTGGAGTGCCAGAATAACATTCGATATTACGAAGATATTTATTTACAGATAATTTCTTTCCGGGTCAGCCATTTTTTCGTCTCCAAGACATCCACAATTTGCAAAAACAACAACAACGTTTCAAACAGTACCGAAAAAAAAACTCTGTTCGTCATCAGGGAGAGACAACAACACTCAGACACGCGCAACACTAGTCGAGTCCGAACACTCATTAGCGTGGTCAGACCTGGTAAATTCAGCCTGTTCTTAGACTGACAGCTGGTCCAGTTTATAGAGTCAGAATTATTCGGACGTTGTGGTAAATCTTCTATATCTTTTTTTATGATCTTCTAGACCATCAGTCTCGTCATCTGTTACACCTGCCTCTTTCTTTTTTTTGTTGTTTTCTTCGCTGGTAGTTACACTCTACATCTTTTTTCTGATCTTCTAGACCATCTTTCACGTCATCTTTTGAACCTAACTTCTTTCTTGCACACTGCCACCTTCTGTTTTATTTAAATTTTATTTGCTCTTACTTTTCTTTTCATTGCATTTTTTCCCCAATTTTTCTTTATCACTTCTAGACCATCTTTGACCTCATCTCTTGAACCTAACTTCTTTCTTGCACCTTGCCTCCTTCTAGTTTATTTAAATTTTATTTACTTTTGCTTTTCTTTTTTTGCATTTTTTTTCCAATTTCTCTTGCTCACTTCTAGATCATCTTTCACGTCATCTCTTGAACCTACCTTCTTTCTTGCACACTGCCTCCTTTTTTATTTAAATTTTATTTCCTTCTACTTTTCTTTTCTTTACATTTGTTTTTTCAATTTTTCTTTCTCACTTTTGGACCATCAGTCTCGTCATCTGTTACACCTGCCTCTTTCTTTTTTTTGTTGTTTTCTTCGCTGGTAGTTACACTCTACATCTTTTTTCTGATCTTCTAGACCATCTTTCACGTCATCTCTTGAACCTACCTTCTTTCTTGCACACTGCCTCCATCTGTTGTATTTCAATTTTATTTCCTTTTACTTCTCTTTTCTTTGTATTTTTTTTTCACTTTTTCTTTCTCACCTTTCTACACGCAGGCCCCCGAATAATCTAAACAATAACGTTGCCTCACCATTGTCAACAAATTTCAAGTCCGAGGTTTACGTTGTATAGCGGAGGCGCAGGCGTACGGGCGCTCGAGGCCGACAGACGCCTGCGACGCGACGCCACGCCACGCCGCGTCTTCCCCTGCCTCAACGCGGAAGCCACGACGAGGCCGGCGAGTGTCAAGGCCACAGCCAGATCTAAATATACGACGAGTACGCGGGCCTTACGCAACGCAGACGGCCGGGGCTATTTTCGTGGACTCTCTCCGCGACGGCCGAGTCTCCTCGCTGTCTACGACGTCCTCTGGTCGGTTGCTTGGCCTGGAGGAGGAGCAGCGCCCGTGTACGGCCTCTACTCGACAATTAATATAATACAAATACCAAACTACTAGTCAGAAAAACGGGGGAAGTATTCAATTCGAAACAGAACAAATACAAAACACGACGTTTCGTCCCCTGACTGGGACATCTTCAGGTGTATAGACGTTACATTTATTAAATGAAAAATTCTAATACTACACTACTGTTTAAGTTTTTTTTAATATTAATTAGAAATTTACAAAATCAGCAGCCGCAGGCCTCATCCACCCCCGACCACCGCCCCTCCCACTGCCCCCCCCCCTCCCAAGTTTAAAATTAAATGAAAATATAATACAAGACAGGAAGAAATGCTTTCAATTAAAGGGTCTAAAGGCTATGAAAATTAAGTAACATGGGATAGGAAAATATCTGTTCCTAATCGGTTAATTAAATTTTAAATAAAACAGGCGCTTTTTTGTTACAATTATTTATTCATCGCTTACCAAAAATGTCTTACTAAAATATTTGAGGTGTTTTCAGTCCTCGACTTCTCCAAGACGGAGCAGAAGCAGTGGTGGAAGGTCTCAGTAGTTCCTTTCAGAAACATAGGGCATCCACCTAACATTTTAATTTCCTTCCAGGTCTCGCCACACTCCTCCATGATCGTCATCTTCCTACTCTTCCTTCACCCTAATGCTTTCCTTGTCAACTGACCCTTCATTCTTCCTCACGGTAGGGTCCTATCCATCTCCATTTTCTCGTTTTTATCTGTTTCTCTAGTTCCGTCTCACCCTGCAGGCTTCCCATAATGCAGAGTTACTTTTTTTTTAGGGCAACAGGCTACATGAGGGTGATCCACATTGGGCAACTCCCCTTTAATAGCATAGGACGGGATTTGAAAGGGTGGATGCGGAAGGGTAGAGGAAGGTAGCCAAGGGTTAACTAGGGGCCCCCGGGCTATATTTTAAGGATCCTACCTGGCATTCGCCTAAAGAAATGCAGGGTAAACCCTAGGAACACCTGCATCAGGTAGGTCGGGCATTGAGTACTTGTCCCACGTGCTTCCGATAGCGTGAGAGGAGTTTGCCCTGGGGTGGTCGCAGCATTCCCTTCTCCGTGCCTCGACAAGTTTAGGAGGGCAGCTGGCCCACTATTCCAATGGGAATAGCGGACATCTCTTACCGTATGCCCAAGGTCAGTGACCCCCAGGAACATACACCTCTCAAAACAGGTCGAGGTGCCTCGGCTTGTGGGAACCTTAGTTCAAAAACGGATAGGAGAAGGCATCCCCAAAGGCAGCCCCTTCGTATCTCTCCTAAAAGGTTCTGCCTGCGAGAGAACGTCCCTCGCAGGTTACCTGCGAGAGAATCCTCTCGCAGGCCGAGTGGATCAGAGAGTTACTTATTATTTCCGGGCCATCTTATACGAATTATTTCCTTCTTAAACAGCGATTAAATTTGATTTGTCACTTTCCAGGTTTCGCATCCGCAGAGCAGCAGTGATCTGGACGACGTTGCTGTTATTAAATATGCGAATCTTGGTTCTGTTCTTCCGGAGGTGGTTGGACCAACACTCCATTTATCTTTTTTTAAATTCGTGTTTTGACGTCTTCCGGGGCTCCTCCACTTGTTGCTTCCTAGACAAGTGAACTCACACACTGTGTTTGCTCGTGTTTGTACTTTTTGGCTTAATTTTGAGTTTATCCGCATGTCTTTGGTTTTCTTGTCTTGGGCAGAGTTTTATTACAAGCCTGAGACTAGTTATTAGGATTGGCTACAATAAAAATCACGGTAAATTACACATTCGTCTTTTACTATAGTAAAAAAAAATATTTTTCAGTCATTTATAATTAAATAAATCTTTTGAAAAGGAACAAATAGGTTGGAAAATGGAATGTGGTGACAGCTACGATGAGCCACGGAAGAGCAGCAGCATTTACCTCAAGCTTAAATAAAGGAAAAAAAGAGAAAAGGTAAACACCAATTTGTAAACACACTTGAGAGGATTGCACAACCTTGATACAGTCACCTCGAGTCTCTAAATGCGTAATTACTTGAGGTTATTGTAAGTTGTTGATGGTGGCGCCGAGAGTTGGCTTCTCCATATGGAAGTCATGGACAAATATAGACTCCCCCCGGTCGTCGTCGTGGTTACTCAACACTGGAGGCTGTTCACCCAGATACCTTATAAGGCCCTGGCTGGTTGGCTGTTCTCCTGAGCTAACGTGATCTCACCTTCCTCGGGCGCCATATGGCTTCTAGGGGGGGGGGGGGGTGAAGTCAACACTCACACTAACTAAGGGTTGCCAACCCACTCTCAAACACCCTTGCTTGGACGATGCTTTCCTTACGAACCCCTAAGTTCTCCGTCTTCAGCAGAACTTTGCCTTGGCGTCGTGACCTCTTCTCGCCAAGTCTTTCTATGGACTTCCTCTGCTGACGTCACAGTTTGCTTTAATTCACCAGAAGCACATCTGTTTCTTCACCTTCTGCGCTGCAGACTGCACATGAACTGTAAGGAACGTAGGTTTTCCCGGTGTAGTTGCTCAGAACTGCGAGGGATGTTCTCTTGCAGGCAGTAGGAGAGATACGAAGGGGCTATCTTTGGGGAAACCTTTTCCTCTCCGTTTTTTAACTAAGGTTCCCACAAGCCGAGGCACCTCGGCCTTTTCTGAGAGGTGTATGTTCCGGGGTCACAGACCTGGGGCATACGGTAAGAGTTGTCCGCTATTCCCATTGGAATAGTCGGCCAGCTGCCCTCCTAAACTGATCGAGGCACGGAGAAGGGAATGCTGCGGCCCCACAGCAAACTCCTCTCCCACTATCGGAAGGGCGTGGAACAAGTACTCAATGCCCGATCTACCTGATGCAGGTGTTCCTAGGGTTTTCCCTGCATTTCTTTAGGCGAATGCCGGGTTGGATCCTTAAAATATAGCCCGGGGGCCCCTAGTTAACCCTTGGCTACCTTCCTCTACCCTTCCGCATCCCCCCTTTCACTCTCTTTCCTATGCTATAAGAGAGGAGTTGCCACCATGTGGATTACCCTCATGCAGCCTGTCACTTTAAGTAGAAGAAGAAGGTTCAACAGTAAATCATTTATTTAACCATTGGCAAACACTTTGAAAGCTTTCGAATCGTTTCAGGTCAAAAGCGAATCAAATGATTCAACTTGACACCTTTTGGAACTTTTCTCAGTAACGTTCCGTTGATAAAAACGAACAGAAAAGTCCCTGACCGTGGAAAAATTGGAAAAATTACTCAATTCTTGAAAACAAAAGGGTAAAACGTGTTGGACAGCCTTTTGCAAGAATATTCTTTGGGTTCAACGAACATCCATCAGATGTAGAAAATAGTAGAATGATGGTTTATATTTGTCGTAGAATATTTTACAAAAAAAACGAGAAGAAAAAAATATTATGAATAAATAAAAAATTGTGATTCAAACCCAAAGCGTCAGATTCACGGAACTTGATGGTTTCCTTCAGGATTACACACTCAGGATTATTTTTTTCCATGCCACGTCCACGTCCACGTCCACGTCCTAATGATCCTTGCCTCCAAATCAATTATCGAGGGAGATTTTTTTCCTCACCTTGTGTCACCCAATTCGTGTCATTGATCCATCATTATTTGCAGAGGGGTGTCTCAGCCCCCCCCCCCAGGCCCCCGGTGTTGTCGCAGCCTCTCACCTGTAACTTCGTACTTGTCGAAGTGATCCATCATTTCCTCAGAGACTCCCATGGAGTCTAGGGGGAAGACTTTGACGAGGTGGCTTGGGTAAGTGGGTCAGGGTCAAGAAGACGAGACGACGCTGTTCTGGGTCACATGGCCTGAATGTGGCAACGTCGCCTCTCCGCGTGCAGTGCACCTGGCCGCCGCGTCTGCCGCACCTGTTCTTCTCCCCCCCCCCAGCACACACACACACACATTACACCTACAACACCTCCACTGACCTCGGACTCCCCCCGAGGTGTTTGCAGACGAAACACAAATCAATAAGGGAAATTACAAGGGGAAATGTAAAGGGAAAGTAGACATTTTTTTTAGGGTAACAACAGGCTACATGAGGGTAATCCACATGGTGGCAAATCCCCTTTAATAGCATAGGAAGGGATTTGAAAGGGGGGATGCGGAAGGGTAGAGGAAGGTAGCCAAGGGTTAACTAGGGGCCCCCGGGCTATAGTTTAAGGATCCTACCCGTCATTCGCTTATAAGTAATGCAGGGACACCCCTAGAAAAACCTGCAACAGGTAGGTCGGGCATTGGGGTACTTGTCTAACGCCCTTCCGATAGCGGTAGAAGAGTTTGCTGTGGGGACGCAGCATAGATAATATAATATTTTAACTATGGGAAATTGGCCGAAACTCAGAATTTATTCATAAACACAATACTTTAAAATTAAATTAAAATATAAGGACCTCTTCAGATGAAATTTATTAAAGAAACAATTAAAATACGTTTTAAATATAAATGAAATAATTTAACAACAATAAAATTAATGGAGTAATTTTTTTTATTCAAATTAACAACACATTTTAATTGTTTTTTTAATTATTTAAGTAACCATATTTTAATTCATTAATTTATTATTCAACGTGCGCTGTTGAAATGTGGAAAAAAAGTGACAAAGAGACGTTTCGAATGTCGCCAGTAACGGACAGTTTGTGACAGTTATCCAGGAGCGCTGAAGATTGGTTCGCACGTAAGAAATGTGCAGTGTTTAAATGTCGTCGTCGTCGTGGTGGACGTGGTTTTGCTAGCGAGGACAGAAAAGGACGGGCAGGCGGAAAGCCTGATTAAAGGAAAGAATCTTTACGACCCCGAAAAATTGGCCCCCGAGTCTGTCGTTCGGAGAAACCAGAGACAGAGACAGAGGACCAGTGTCCAGCAAGCTGAACGGTTCCTCTGAAGGCCGGACGTTAAAAAAAAGAAACGACAAGGAACGGAACATTTTTCTGGCATACTGAAACATGAACTCAAAAGGCAACGATGACGTTTCGAACCAGGGGGGGGAACCCGGTTTCAGAAGATCTCGTCTTATTGAAGCGGAATTGTTTGAAGAAGAAGAAGAAGAAGAAGAAAGCAACAAAGTGGCCCTGGTGGCCGCGGTGGTTCTCCTCTGATGCGCCGTTGTGTTTTTTTTTAAAAACGAAAAATCTAAAGTTGAAGGCAACGGCCTCGTACCCGATAATACAGGCTGGTGGTAATCGGACCTCCAACAAAGCTCCTTGCGGTCTCAACCTCAAGGTTACCACCACCTCAACCAGCTCTGCGGACAACCAAACCTCGGCAATACATAGGTCGTACTTTAATAAAAATAAAAATATTGGAACGTATAAATATGAATTAGCACGACGTTTCGATCCGGTTTTTTTATCTTCAGGTGCATACACCTGCCGATCAGCGTCGTTGGCAAAACGTTTCCGATTAAGAAGGAAAGAGACTTTTTCACCTGCCAGGCGTCGTTTCCTTCCTGTGTGGGAAGTCACCCCCCCCCCCCCCACGGAGAAGAGGGCGAGTGACTCACTTCCTTCCGGCTCTGTGCACGAACAAAACTACTTTGTCTTGAAACATTATTCCATGCATATCGAAATGCATATTTTTTAACAAGTCCGTTTCCTTATCGTAAACGTGTCGAGTGACTGTCCCTCGATGTTCCGTGCCGCGAGTGGACAGTGCAAATACTTGTACGAAAGGGAACAAAAATTGTTGGTATCTTAATTTTAAAAATAAGCATTTCGAACGTTTTGAATTATTATTATTATTATTGAAGAACCGTGGCTCACAAACTGTAATTAGGCTGCTTTAGAGAGGGGAAAATTCAATTTATGAATATAAAAATATATATATATAGGGGGAGGGAGGGAGGAGGACATTAGAAAGAATTAGGCCGGGCATGGTTTGAAAAACACTGGCCCATCGCGGAACGGAACATCGAGGGACAGTCACTCGACACGCTTACGATAGGGAAACGGACTTGTTAAAATATGCATTTCGAATGTTTTGAATTATTATTATTATTAAAGAGCCGTGGTACACAAACTGTAATTAGGCTGGTTTAGAGGGGGGAAATTCCATTCATGAATATAAAAAATATATATAGGGGGAGGGAGGAGGACATTAGAAATAATTAGGCGGGCAATGGTAAGAAAAAGGTTGGGAAACACTGGCCACTCGCGGCACGGAACATCGAGGGACAGTCACTCGACACGCTTACGATAAGGAAACGGACTTGTTAAAATATGCATTTCGAATGTTTTGAATTCTTCTTCTTATTATTATTATTGAAGAACCGTGGCTCACAAACTGTAATTAGGCTACTTTAGAGGGGGAAAAATTTAATTTATGAATATAAAAAAATATATATGTGCGGGGGGGGGAGGACATTAGAAATAATTAGGCCGGGCATGATAAGAAAAACACTAGCCCATCGCGGCACGGAACATCGAGGGACAGTCACACACGTGAGTAAGGATTTTACGATAACTTGTAAACCAATCAGTTCCGAGAGGGAAGAGTGACCACACGACTTCTTCTTGAAAATCACTCCACGGCAATATTGATAGGTTTATTATTATAATATATATATATATATATATATATATATATATATATATGAAAGCAATGCTCTATCATGAAAATAAATTTTTCGGCTTTGAAAATATACTCAAAATTTTATTGTACGATATCAATGGAAGAACTTGTGATTCTATACAAACTTCTGTATCTCTCCAAAGTACACCTGAAGAGAACAAATTAAGAGCGAAACGTCGTGATAATATGTATTTTATATAATTAAAAAAAATGACCCTTTATCTGACTTTTACTAAATATAATTGGTGGAAAATTGACCTAAAGTCAGGATTTATTTTATTTATCAACACTAAAATTTACGTTTAATACGTTTCAACCACTTGTTTAGGGACACCCTCAAGAAAATTTTTTTTTTAAAAAAAACCCTATTTTATAGGAGGTTATGATAGACTATGATAATATGTTGTAATTTACAGACTGAAGATGACGAAGCGTTATTGTAAAATAAATTCGATTAAAAGAAAAACGCACCCCACAATCTTGAGGCTGAGGTTTTAGGGTTGCAATTCCTAATCCTCTACTAAAACAAAAAATTAATTAGAGAATATTTTTTTAAAAAAGCAATAATAAGGACGTGTTTTATCCAAAGAGTACATGCAGTTCCATTTCAGCTGCGATCTGAAATGAAGAATCGTCATTCACCGTAGTTAAATGTATCTGGAACATTATATATATTGTAATAAACAACTAATTGACGATTAATTAATTTTAAAGTTTGTGGCTGTCACAACAAATCAGAATAAACAACTTGGCTTCAGGTAATAGCCACGCCCCCTTTTATTATTTAAACTTTATTTATTTATTATTTATTATTATGATTTATTATTTAAACATTATCAAATAATTCATCTTAACTTAATTCTTATAAATGAAAACTACTAATATAACTTCATTAAAGGAGAAGGAAAAAAATTTTTTTTAAAAAAAATTATTAATTAACTTAATTAAATTTAAATTTATTTAATTTATAATCAAGAGTTATTTAAAAACTTTACATCTTTCTATTCAGTTTTTCCAAATACTCTAATATTACCATAAGTCCACTATCCCCTTCCATGTTTATTCTCGAACCCATTATCTCTAAATTGATCTAAACCTAACTAACTTAAGCTATCATCTTTAAACTTTAAATGCACATTTAATTATTTTTCTTTCTTTTTAATATTCGCTCTCACTTTCACACGCGTAAAATTCATTGCAAAATCTTTCATGCACATCCTGCCAATCAATACCTCGGTTAGTCAGATTTCGTTCTTTTATTTATAAGATTCTGTCCTGTTATCAAAAAATCGAGCCCCCACGTTGGGCGCCATTTATGTAATAAACAACTATTTGACGATTAATTAATCATTTTTTGCCCCACGTTGTGGTAGCCATTTACGTATTATTTTTAAAAAGTAGGCTTTAATGAATTTTGCCCCTACGTTGGGCGCCATTTAATGTAATAATCAACATGTTATGCGTTTAATTTATAAGCGCGTCATTTTGATCTTTACATAAATGGCTACCACAACGTGGGGGCAAGTAAATTAAACGGATAACATGTTGATTATTACAATATATATATATATATATATATTGTAATGATTAGCCTTTATTACTAAATATTAAAAAAACTTTATTACATGAAATACAAAAATACCTTAAAAAAATATTATTGGGCGCCAGCATTGGTCTGCAAAAAAAAAATTATCATTAGCTCCGACTTGGTTATACAATCCTCCTTCTCTACAGGGTAATGTGGGCGGCTCCGTAGCTGTTCAAGAACAGAGCCTATTTCCGCACTGTGTAAAAAAATTCAACTTTTGCTGGCACTTTACAGAAATGGCGACCCTTACTTTAACTTGTGGCGTCAGCCGACTTGCAGTGGGTCACTGGTCTTGTAGTAAGCAGCACATCTTCTTCGGCCTCCCCACGATGGACGTCTCTCCAAAACCTTTGTTGCTTCCCGCTCGCCTGAATTTTCCACCCTCTCGCCTCTCTCACTCCACTTTCCGTCCTCTATCTGTCGGTCTGCCTGCGTCTGTCCACTTTCACCCGGGTTCGGAGTATATATTCTTACTCCGCCCCCCCCAAAACGATGCAAAAAAAAGGGACGCGTACCCACGATTTCTTTTGGCCTCTCGAGCAGGCACACGTGCACGTTTAATGTATTCCTTCTCAGGTCCGCGGACACAGGGGCGGCCACTTAAGGTTGTTATTCACTACAATATGATAAAATTTACGTCTGTTGGAAAATATAGAATAAGAAAGACAGCCAATTCAGACAAAAAAATGGTAGTGAATTTACAGAGATGGGAGTAATCGCCTGGGAGAAGTGTGTAAGAGTACAAGGAGACTATGTTGTTGGGTCGGTAACTTTTCAGACCACCCTCGTATGATAAACAAAAAAAATAGAACTGACCCAATTTAGTAGAAGAAAATGTATTATGCAATTAAAAGAAGAATAAAAAAAATTATTCTTGGACTTGATGAGGTAATAATAGGAGAAGTTCAATTATTGATAATTTTTCTGTTCCGACTGTTGCGTAATAAAAAAGGTGTGTGGCCTCTATAAAGGACAGTTGAAGACTAATAAACAACAAAAGTGTTATTTATATAATTAACTAACTAACTCCTTGGCTCGACAGCCCCATGAAGGGCCTTGACCCTACCGAGACGGCTGCCAGACTCTCATCTTACGTGAGACGTTCTGGATTTAGGAGTGACACCTGGCCAGAGAGAGCTTTAACCCCCAGTTTTCTGTGACCAGGACGAACACAAACATCCATGCCCGTTGCCGGGATTCGAACCCGGGACCTCTGTGGTGCGAGGCGATGACGCTGGCCACTACACCACAGCAGGCCGGCTTATATAATTAATTAGAAATGTAAAATTGTAAAATAACGTGGTTGAGGATTGTTGGATCGGCGAGGGGATGGCGGCAACGATTGTTGTTAACACGTGGAAAACATCAATGAACAACGGACTGGAGGCGGGGTTCCTCAACGTCCGGGTTCCCGAGCTGCGTGAATCGTGAATATTGGCGGAGTGTGGTTCGTGGAACATCAAAGGAGTCGCCGCCTCTAGGAACGAGAAAACATAAGGCTCTTGTTTCGCGGAAGAGAGGAAGAGACCCTGCTCTGAGTGAGAACTGTCTGTCTCGCCTAATTAGAGCCTGGGTTTCGTGTGACGGTGGCGTTGCTGCAATTACTTGGCTCATACCCGCCGTCAGCCGGTGGCAGATAAAAAAAACAACAACATCCACCACTTCCAGCATATCGCATTACCCGTTCCTCAGGGAGAGGTTCTACACACACACACACACAGTAAAGAGGTTTAAAATCGATCGTTTCACTATAAAACTTCCTCAGCCCACCTGAGTACCCTGTCTGCCCCTTTCATATGAGCGCCATGTTTTTATATATATATATATATTTGTATTCCTCTCCTTTATTTGTCGCTATTTAAATGAACCAACCTGGTTCCTCATAAACATTTTAAGCGCATGTCTTCTAACGACTGTATTGTCCACAGGGCGGAGGTAAAAAAAACCGACTCTTGTTAAAATTTTTCCTAGTCGATTGGTTTATGGCCAGGAATATTTATTTACCTGAGGCCTCTCTAAAGGTAGACACACTTATTAAAAAAAATTTCGCCCTCGAAAGTTACCCGTAATGACGTTTCGGCTTTCCTGTGTCACCATGCTTCAACACTCTGACAGGCCTACTCTTCAAGGTTTACCATATTAGCGCCGATTGGAGCCCGCAGCTGATTCCTGGAGTTCTGCTAGGGCTATTGTCTCGCAGGCAGAACCTTGTAGGACAGACACGAAGGGGTTACCTTTTGGGGATGCCTCCTCCTCTCTCCATTTTGAACTAAGGTTCCCACAAGCCAAGGGCTGATCTGAGAGGTGTACGTTCCTGGGGGACACAGACCTTGGCCATACGGTTAGAGTTGTTCGCTATTCCCATTGGAATAGTCGGCCAGCTGCCTCCTAAACCTGGTCGAGGCACGGAGAAGGGAATGCTGCGTTCCCACAGAAAACCCCTCTCCCGCTATCGGAAGGGCGTGGGACAAGTACCCAATGCCCGACCTACCTGATTCAGGTTTTTCTAGGGTTTTCCCACGCATTTCTTTAGGCGATCCCTAAACCATAGCTCGGGGCCCCTAGTTAACCCTTGGCTACCTTCCTCTACCCTTCCGCATCCCCCCTTTCAAATCCCTTCCTATGCTATTAAAGGGGAGTTGCGCAACGTGGATTACCCTCATGTAGCCTGTTGCCCTAAAAAAAAAATATTTTTTTTAGAAACTTATTCATTATCTAGTTATTTAGCAGTTCCCTAATAACTAGAAGAACAGAAGTAAAAGTATATAAAAACATTAATTAGTCCCATAGTGACGTTTTGGAGGCGTAGAGAAAATGGACCCACTAACTAATAAAGATTTGGAGACTCTTAACGAGACTTGAAAGGAAAATTATTAGGAGAAGGTGAACGATGGAGATTAAGATATACAATGAAGAGATAATAGGATTCTAGAAGGAGAAGACATAGTAGTTAGATTTATAAAAATCACTTAGAAACTCATGGTTGGGTACACATACAAAAGAATGGCTACATAAAAGAATGCCAAACCAGAGATATATAAAGGGAAATATTTGGTCTAAAAAAAGGGGGGGCAAGACCACGGAAAAGATGGATCCCAGATGTGTTAGAAGAAAATGAAGAAAATCAGATGGTGGGAGAAAGCCGAGAGAGAGAAAATACAAAAGAATGGCTACAGAAAAGAATGCCAAAGCAGAGATATATAAAGGGAAAATATTTGGCACTAAAAAAAAGCAGGGGGAAGACCAAGGAAAAGATGGATCCAAGATGTGTTAGAAGAAAATGAAGAGAATCAGATGGTGGGAGAAAGCCGAGAGGAGAGAAGATACAAAAGAATGGCTACAGAAAAGAATGCCAAAACATTTAGTACTAAAAAAAGGGGGAGGAAGACCAAGGAAAAGATGGATCCAAGATGTGTTAGAAGAAACTGAAGAGAATCAGATGGTGGGAGAAAGCCGAGAGGACAGAAGATTGGAGGCAGATTGTGAAGGCAGCCATCGGGCTGTAAAGCTTTGGAAGAAGAAGAAGAAGTTATTTAGCAGTGTAATATTTGTGACGAATCCAATTTTCTCATGAGAGGGTTAATCTGTCTACGTCCATCGCCCTCTAATCTTTGTTTTTGGATGCTTAATTCCACTCGGAGAAACGTTTCCCAACCCTTCCAGAAAGGCCACCACGTGACAAGTAAAGTCCATAAGCAAAACGTTCCCAACCTTGCGGTCTGCAGAGACTCGACAGAAATTCCATTTGCGGAGATTTATGACGCGTCGATACACGAGAGCCTGTGAGTGACATTGGTTGTTGTTGTTGGAGGCCCCCCCCAACCCCCCCCTAATCTTGTAACTCCAAATACGGACAACTCAGCGACTTCCTTGACCTATTTTCTCCGAGTGCTCCTTATTTAGGCACAGTTTGGTTTCGTTCTCCTGAGTCACTCTCTCTCTCCGTTTTGCCTCCTTCCCCGCGGGGGACTTCCACAGATGAACGCGAGGTCAACCCGCTTTAAGTACAACGGGCCATATTAAGATGCAATTCTGACAAAGCTTCTTCTGGATATGGAACCTCCGTAAGCCCGAATTGGCCACCAGTTATCCGGATCAGACACACACACACGGAGAAAGTTGCAGAAGAACCAACCCGCATCTGTTACGGAAGTTACACACGTTCCCCCCCCCCCTTCCCCGAGAGCCAATAAAAGGATCAAGGAAACGGAAGTTCGTGATCGGGGCTCCATTATTAATATCTTAACTGAACCCTCAACAAGGGTTGAAGAACAACAGAACCAAAAGAAAGACACCATCCCATAAGGACTCGTGATGGGTCCACGCAATTGGCAAAGGTTCATGTACGGCACTGACTGACCCACCATAATTCGCATGAAGAGGTTGACGATCCTCTGGAGATCCTCAGAGACTCCAGGTCATAGTTGTTCATAATTATTATTAATATTAAAAAAATACTGAGTATAAATTTGAGGATGGTAAATATTTATATAAAAAAAATGTAACTCCATTTTTAACAGTAACAATTAATCCGGAAATTCACGAGAAACGTTCACATGATGCGTTCGTCATTGAATCTGAAACTTTGAACGATAAATTCTCTCATGGTGAACAGAAGAAGAAGAAAAAACAGGGACATATTCAAAGGTAAATGGACGAAGACGCAACGAGTCATAGACAATACTCTCCGTCAGAGTAATAACACTTTCTTCAGGAATATCTTTGCTAATTATGTGTCTATATAATTAAAACCTTTTTTATTATTATTATTTTGGAAAAGCCACTAGTACACTTAAAGGTAAATTATTCCAGTTTCCTCCGGTCCTATTTACGGGAAAAATTATTTACCCACGTCTGTTCGTTGGCTTCTCTGTGTTTAATTGATTGTTAAGGAGCGGCCATCTTGGCGACGGAGAACAGCAACGTTATCAAAATGGCAAAATAGAATCATTCCCCCCCCTCACATCCAGATCTTTCAAATGATTTTCCTTGAAAATAACTGGTTTCGTGTGCACTTTATGGGTGAATAAGTCTTCACTATGTTTCATATCATCCCAACTGTAAAGCGTCGGATAAAAAGCTGAAGTCGAATAAGAAACGAGGATTAAAAATTGAAGTAAAACAAGGAGAACTCCACCACCAGAACTGTTTCTCTCTCTCTCTCAGGTCCCCCGATGGTGCATTTTCCCTTGAAACGGCCATCTTGATCCGAAGGTGAACCATCAAGATGAGTGCGTAGAAGACGATCAACTCAAACCGTGTATTTGTTTTTATTAAGTAGAAGTTTTCTTTCATGCAGTGTCGATTATACAAAGTCCATTAAACGGAGTGGACTCGGATGGGGGCCGAGATGGACCTGCGATACCGGACGGGAATTACTCCAGATAAAGATCACCATTGAAAAATATCTACCAGTTTCGAGAATGTCGTAAACTTAAACAACCCGGGAGTTGTTCCCCCTCCCCCTTCCCAAGTCTGGACCGGTTATGCAGTGGTAAAGCCCCTTAACCCGCCTTCTGGAAGCATTTATCCCCTCAATCAGTTTCGATAAATCGTCGTCGTCGTCGATCCTCTGCGATACGTTATCGAAAATGACTGTCGACGCTTTCATGTCGCCCAACAGGCTGCGTAAATATCGCTCAACGGTTCGATAAATTCGATGCAGATTCGACGACGAAATTTATTTCGGACCTTAATTTACCTCTAACTTTTTTTTAAAACTGACTTGAAAGAGGATTCCGGAGAGACCGGTTGAGTGGAAAGGACCACAACAGTCGCCATGGACTCGTCTTTAGTTTCATGTTTTGCTCGTAAGCGGATAATAAACGTTTTAACTTAAAAATTTGCCCATGGAACAGTCGGCCAGCGGTGGCAGGTGAACCTTCCCAGAGAGCTCTGGCGGGGGCTACCTTTGGGGATGCTCTCACATCTCTCTGGTTTTTTTGAACTAAGGTTCCCACATGCCGAGGCACCTTGGTCTGTTTTGAGAGGTGTATGTTCCGGGGTCGCAGACCTTGGGCATACGGCAAGAGTTGTCCGCTATTCCTATTGGAATAGTCGGCCAGCTGCCTCCTAAACAGGCCAAGGCATGGCGAGGGGTAAGCTGCGTCCCCACAGCAAACTCCTCTCCCGTCATCGGAAGGGCGTGGGACAAGTACCAAATGCCCGACCTACCCGATGCAGGTTTTTCTAGGGTTTTCCCTGCATTTCTTTAGGCGAATGCCGGGTAGGATCCTTAAACCATAGCCCGGGGGCCCTAGTAACCCTTGGATACCTTCCACTACCCTTCCACATCCCCCCTTTCAAATCCCTTCCTATGCTATTAAAGGGGAGTTGCCCATAGTGGATTACCCTCATGTAGCCTGTTGCCCTAAAAAAATAAAAAAACAGTCGGCCAGCTGCCTCCTTAACTGGCCGAGGTACGAAGAAGGGAATTCTGCGTCCCCACAGCAAACTCTTCTCCCGCTATCGGAAGGGCGTGGGACAAGTACCCCAATGCTCAACCTACCTGATGCAAGTTTTTCTAGGGTTTGTCCTGCATTACTTGTAGGAAAATTGCCGGGTAGGATCCTTAAACCATAGCCTGGGGGGCCCTAGTTAACCCTTGGCTACCTTCCTCTACCCTTCCACATCCTCCCTTTCAAATCCCTTCCTATGGTATTGAAGGGGAGTTGTCACCATGTGGATTACCCTCATGTAGCATGATACCCTAAAAAAACGATCACCAGGGCGAGGGATGTTCTCTCGTAGGCAGAACTTTGTAGGAGACACGGAAGGGGCTACCTTTGGGGATGCCTTCTCCTTTCCCCTTTTTCGAACTAAGGTTCCCACAAGCCGAGGCTCCTCGACCTGTTTTGAGAGGTGTATGTTCCTAGTATTCTAAGGGAGTTTTTTTTGGCTTATTTACCATCATAATAGTTTTAAAGATATATCGGGAATATAGACAGTATTTTTTTTGGTTTACATGAACCAGGTATTTCTTTCACGAGATATAAATGTAATAACTTCCTCTGTGAGAGAAATTAATAAACGACTCCCTCAGTCAAATCATTCATCACAAATTTGCTCTCTTAGAAACCAACAGATGTCTCTGGGGTGATACTGAAAGTTATTTTATTCTTATTTTCTTTTAGGGCAACAAGCTACATGAGGGTAATCCACATGGTGGCAACTCCCCTTTAATAGCATTAGCATAGGAAGGGATTTGAAAGGGGGGGATGTGGAAGGGTAGAGGAAGGTAGCCAAGGGTTAACAAGGGGCCCCCGGGCTATATTTTAAGAATCCTACCTGGCATTCGCCTAAAGAAATGCAGGGAGAATCCTAGAAAAACCTGCATCGGGTAGGTCGGGCATTTGGTACTTGTCCCACGCCCTTCCTTGGATGGTGGGAGAGGAGTTTGCTGTGGGGACGCAGCATTCCCTTCTCCGTGCCTCGAACAGTTTAGGAGGCAGCTGGCCGACTATTCGAATGGGAATAGCGGACAACTCTTACCGTATGCCCAAGGTCTGTGACCCCGGAACATACACCTCTCAAAACAGGCCGAGGTGCCTCGGCTTGTGGGAACCTTAGTTCAAAAACGGAGAGGAAAAGGCATACCCAAAGGCGGCCGGTTCGTATCTCTCCTAAAAGGTTCCATCGCAGGTATTGCCTGCGAGAGAATAGCCCTCGCAGGCCTTTCTGGAAAGTTATTTTCCAAGCACTGAAGGGGTTAAATCCTACGAATAATGTGGATAAACTTCACGAGAGAGTTGCATGGGGAAACATTTCTGCGTGCCATGGAGAGCACAAAGTTTGTCATGAAAGCAAGGAAAAAATAATTTCATTATTTCAGACGGTATTCGCTCCCTTCCCTTCCAATTACGGGGTTAATATGTCGGGTCGAGAGCGGACAAGCCCACCACGGTGGGGGGGTCCTCACAACCCCTCATCGCACTTGAAACCTTCCCGAGGATGACGGGACAGGGAGAAGGTTCGTGGGGGGATAATAGTCGGGGATAACACACCGCCGCGACGTTTTCACGGCACGTAGTTACGCCGTTACACGCGTCGAGAACACGTATTTATGTCATTTGTATCTCCATCGCGGTCTACGACCACGGTAAAGCGACCCACAAAGCCACTCGTTACCTTCGAATTTGACGTGGAACTCCTTAATTAACCAGCAGTCGTAAATCATGTTATCGTTATAGCTGGAGGGGGAGGTTAATTAAGGGATTTTTCAGTGCGTACACTGTTTAATTATGTTCGTTTCCTGTAGAAGCAAGTTCGCCAGTCTCTCTCGGACACGTGGTTTTCCTCGTGGCAACGCAGTCCAGAGACCTTCGTTAACGGTTCGCTTATTTTATAATATCTTCGCACTTCTTTTCAGAGCAAATAATACGTCAGATTCCCAAAAGACCGCCTCAAATCCTCCAACGACGTCCCTTATACTCCAATTCCCTGCAACTTATCTCTTTTCCAATCCTGACTATAAAAAATAAAAATTTATGATACCGTTATTAAATAAAAAGAGCTCAAACAAATAGAGGAGGCAGCTGAAATGAAATTTCTTAGAGCAGTGAAGAAGGGGGTTGTACAAGGATGGATAGAATAAGGAGTACACAGGCGGTCACAGATAACTTAACAGGGGTGTAAAGAAAGGTGTGGAGAGAGCAGGTGTTGCGAATGCCTAGAGACACTGTGCTGGAATATAAACCATTAGGCCAAAAGGGAGTGTTGGAAGACCCAAGGTTGAGATGCTGAGGTGAAGCCTAATCCTGGAAAGTAGCAGCAGAAGAAGAAGAAGATTATTACAATCAATAAAAGGCCCATAATGTCAGATAACAATTTAATAAAAGGTAACACAGCGTTTCCTGTCGCCTCATCAAGGATGGTAAAGATGAATTTCAACAAGGATGAATATCTAAAAATTTAAAGGAATAAAAAAAAAGCTATTTATAATTAAAAACAATACCAAAAAAAATCATAATTGAATTATGTCAATATAAAACAAACAACAAATTACATAAATATTATAAACAACAGGCAAAAAAATTATTATCAAATTTAAAATATAACGTTTAAAAAAACATTAAACTATAACTGAATTTATTAGTAATTTTACACCTGAAGACGACACAATCAGGGATGAAACGTTGTGTGTGTGTGTGTGAGTATTTTTTTTTTAAAAAAATATTACGTTTCAATTTTCTTCCTACAAGTTTTTTTCAACCTAATAGGCTTGTTTAAGAAGGTAGATTACTATAATTATTAAAATAATTAACAATTTAAGCATAAGGAAGCCTGCGAGAGAATTCTCTCGCAGGTGAACCCTTCCCAGAGAGCTGTGGCGGAGGCTACCTTGGGGGATGCCTTCACATATCTCTGTTTTTTATTTTGAACTAAGGTTCCCATATGTCGAGGCCTGTTCTGAGAGGTGTATGTTCAGCGGGGGTCACAGACCTTGGGGGCATACGGTAACAGTTGTCCGATATTCCTATTGGAACAGTCGGCCAGCTGCCTCCTAAACCTGTCAAGGCACGGCGAGGGGAAAGCTGCGACCCCACAGAAAACCCCTCTCCCACCATCCAAGGAAGGGCGTGGGACAAGTACCCCAATGCCCGACCTACCTGATGCAGGTTATTCTAGGGTTTTCCCTGCATCACTTTTAGGCGAATGCCGGGTAGGATCCTTAAACAATACCCCGGGGGCCCCTAGTTAACCCTTGGGTACCTTCCTCTACCCTTCCGCAGCCCTCCTTTAAAATCCCATCCTATGCTATTAAAGGGGAGTTGCCAACATGTGGATTACCTTCATGTAGCCTGTTACACTAAAAGAAAATTAAAAAAATAACCGTTTATAATATATACACACGTAAAAATAATTGTGTGCGTGTAGAACAAAAAAATAATTAATAAACAAAAAAACAAAACAGACAATTTGTCAGAAAAAAGTCATTTTAATTTACAGAGACAATTAAATTATTATATAGACGTTTAATAAAAACGATAAAGGACTGTACTGTATTGTTAATATTATAATTTATTAAACCCCCTTTTTTAATGCAGTCACGTATATAAAAAAAATTAATTTCAATCTAAATTCCATTAAAAGGTCAATATTTCAAAATATTGGCGTGAGGAAATATTTTAATTCAATTGAAAGTATGATAAAATAACCGAAAGCTCCCTGACGGGACAATTCTTAAAATAGTTGACATTTTAATGTAATTTACATTGAAAAGAAAATTTTTATATGTGACTGTATTAAGAAGGGGGTTTAATTAATTATAATATTAATAATTATATAGTTACAAAGTCTCGTCCTGTATTTTGGGGCCTGTACAAATTTCTTCTTGGCGTTAAAGTTTTTAATATATGTAATAGAATATATACCACGGTAAAATTAATAGCACACACACACACACACACACACATATATATATATATATATATATATATATATATTATATATATATATATATATATAAAAGTCTCTTACCAAATACTGCAACGAACAAATCTCCAAACCTACAGCAAAAACTTGGCTTAACGACAACTGAATTCAAATTAGAAACTAAACCAACGATAACATTTGTCTGGCCACACATTTTAAAGTCTTTTACTTCCGTCTCTTCAAAACTCCCTGACAATATTGTTCTTCCCTGTGTGTTTGTGTTCATTTGTGGTTCCAAAAAAAAACAAAATACACTATAAATATAAGTTTGTTAACCTCTTTGTGTAGAACCGTGAACAGTTCAAAACAAAATAGTTGTTATATAATTATACAACATGAACAAAAACAAAACCAATGTGAACCAAAGAGTGTGATACTGTAACGTATATCTTTGGGTGGAAATATTTTATTAGTGTAAACAAAAGCACTGGAACACTATAATATTATTTTTTACTAGTGTGAGGAACTTGGACCCAAAAGATTAATTATTAAACATTGTTTTATTTTATAGACTGTAAAATGGCGAGAATTTTATATAAGATTTATTGATCAATTATCAAGAATAAATTATTTTATTGAGAGTGGAAATTCTGTGGTTTTTTCTCTATTAATTATTCAACAGTTATTATTAATCAGTGTAAAGAAAATAAGAAATCGCTATTTCCTGTTATCTTTATTGCTACAGTTTTGTTCTTTTCGGCTCTCTGGCCAGAGATGTTCCAC